>CP135553.1:5205990-5244450 GCA_032402905.1 Khaya senegalensis | reverse complement strand
TTACAATCAACACAAATACAACACATAATCGGAATTATAATCCCTACCTAAAGTAGTGTGATTAAGTACACCCGTGATTTATCAATGCACAATGTAGTTAAGTTTCTTGAGAAAAGGAATCAAATAAGAAGTAACTGGCGTGGTTTTTGCAACTTCTGTTGCATTCAAATTGGTAAAATTGTGTTAGGGGAACCGTTTTCCTTCTCTATTCTAGTCTTCTCTGTATCACACTACCTACAGCAGCCACGCCGCAGCCGCAGCCGTTTCGCGATCCTCGTCAGTTCGCTAAGTCGTAAAGAAAGGTTAGGTTTTGTTTTTTTTTGCTTTTTTTTTTTTTTTTTATTTGTTGGGTCCTATGAAAGAATAAATAAATTATTTTTCAAATTCAACCGGAAGGAAACATATTTTATACGAAGTGTCTGACTGGAAAAAGAACAAGTTAAGAAATTGGTTGGAATTTTTATTTTTGGTGGATGTGGCCATGGAGCAATTTAACCTAATTGGGAATAAGTGGTGATATTCCTCTGAATGACTTAGATTGATTCAGCTACGTAACTGTCGTATTTTGCTGTATAATACTTGCACTTTGTTTTAGTGTTTGTTGCGAAGAACTTAGGGAAATGACTGATAGATTAAGAACTATGAGGAAAAGTTTTCTGTCAATTACATTCTGAATATTGTTTTTATATTCCTTTTTCAAGTGTTGCAACCTTCAAACAGTGTATGCGTACGTGCTACTTAAGAAGAGTTACAAGATTAAAATTGAAGTTATACATGTTATTGTGAATTTATACATATGAAGTGTTTAAAATGAGTTAAAGTCATGTGAAACTTTGTGATAGGACCTCTTGTGGATGTTATTTAAAGAAGTTTAATTCGGAGGTTTTTTTTTTTTTTTTAGTTCTTTTAATTGCATCCTTAATTGTCAGAAAGTATCTGAAGAGGCATCTACTGATTACTGGTATTCTCACATATCTCTATGTATTTGTCTTGTTTTCAGATACATATAAGAAGTTTATGTTAACTAGTGAAAGAATTTGGGGAGAGTCTTTTTGTTATGGGTAAAAAAACGACAGGGATAAAAGAACATGAGAAGGAGAAAGGCAAGAATGATGAGCCCAATACCTTGGTAGAGGTAATCAAGAATGGATTGCCTGTGAGTGTAGATGATGGTGACCAATCACACAATGGACATATGGAGAAGAATGAGAATGGGCATAAGGTTGGTGATGATATTGAGTTTAGAGCTACTCAAACTGAAGCTGGGAAAGATGGTGATAATGTAGTAAATGAGAAGAGGAAGAAGAAAAAGAAGACACTCAAGATTAGAGATGGTGTTGAATTAAGTGCTTCTGAAAATGATGTTGTGATGAAGGATGGTGTTGATGAAGATGAGAAGAGAAAAAATAATAAGCAGAGAAATGAGTTTGGTGGTAATGATGCTGGATCAAGTGTTAGTCAAGTTGAGGCTGTGGTTAAGGATAAGAAAAAGAAGAAGGAGAATACAAAGTTTCCAGAGGTTAGTGGTAATGGCACTGACTTTTGTGTCAATCAAAGTGAGGCTGTAATAGATAGTGATGTACATGCCAACAAGAAGAAGAAGAGTAAGAAGAGGCAAGAAGTTAGTGGTAATGATTTTGAGTCCGATACTGGTCAAAAAGAGGCTGTCACAGAGGGTGATAAGGATCAAAACATTAAAAATGGAAAGGGTAGGAAGAAGAAGAAGGAGAGAAAACTAGAAATTAATGAGGGTGAGAATGAAACTCAGAAGGCTAGGAACAAGGATAAGAGAATTAACAGTGAATATGTATGCACTGAAATTAAAGAGGCTTCAAAGCAAAAGCATTTGGGAGTGGAAGAGTGTACTAGTGGACATTCAAGTAGAAATGAGGCAGGGAGTAGAAATATGGAATGGCATGCTTTACCCGAAGAATATGGCAAGAGAGACAAGAAGAAGAAAACCAAGTCTCTGAAAAAGTGTTCAGATCCTGATAAAAAAGTTTCAAGAATTCAAAAAGATGTTGATCCCACTGGTCCATCTGAAAATTCTAGATCTAAGAAAGTAAGGTTTTCGGACCATGTGCAGGTTTTTCCATCATCAGATGGTTCAAGTGATGACAAAAATGCTAGAGATGATGGATTAGTGCGTGGTAAGCGATTCTCACGTGAAGAAGATGAGATGGTTAAAAAAGCTGTCACCAACTATATAGAGGCTCATAGATTAGGTGAAGAAGGTATAAATATGGTTTTGCATTGTAAATCTCATCCAGAAGTTAAAAACTGTTGGAAGGAAATAGGAGCCGCCTTACCCTGGAGGCCCTGTGAGAGTATATATTATCGAGCTCATATTTTATTTGAACGAGGTGAAAACCGTAAATGGACCCCCGAAGAGTTAGAAATTGTCCAGAAGTTCCATGAGAAACATGGATCTGAATGGAAAATGTTGGCTGATGCACTTGGGAAGCATAGAGCTCATGTAAAGGATACATGGCGTAGAATAAGATTGCCCAATCAGAAGAAAGGACAATGGTCCCAAGAAGAGTACCAGAAGTTATTCGACTTGGTGAATATTGATTTGCGTCTAAAGGTTTTTGAAGAAAAGAAATCTAAGCATGGAATGTTGCGTGATAATATCAGTTGGGAGGCAATCAGTGACAAATTGGAGACAAGATCAAATGCTATCTGCTGCTTGAAATGGTATGATCAGCTAACTTCATCTATGGTCGCTGAAGGCAAATGGGCTGACACTGATGACTTCCACCTGGTGAATGCACTTTCTGCCTTGGATGCTTGCTGCATGGATGATGTAGACTGGGATAATCTTCTTGAGCATAGGTCTGGAACTATCTGTCGGAAGAGATGGAACCAAATGGCCAAACACTTAGGTCCTGATGGAAACAAATCATTTCCTGACCAAGTTGAAATTCTGTCAACACGATATTGTCCAGATGTACTTGAAGCAAGAGAAGCCTATAAAAGCCAGCCTGCAGTTAAAGAGAATACTGTTTACTTGTATGGTTCAGGTCCTTAAAACAATCACATGGTTCAGCTTGATTTGTGATCTCCTGAAGCCAAACTGTTGTTGCAAACTACATCTTTTGCATTGTTGCTGTGAAGTTATGGTTGAATTATCCATAGTCAGCCTTGGTTTGAACTGTATAAGAGATAAAAATTATTTGAAAGCCTGGAAGGATGCCATCTGATAGTTGGGAATATGTTTACAATCATTATTACTGTTTCTTTTTAACTTTTAGTTCTATATGTTGCTGTTGTGATGTCTTTCTTTATATTCCTAAGATTGAAGAATTGGCCAAAACTGAAATAAATGGAGGGAATTTAATCTAGCATATATGGAGGAAATTTAATGTAGCCTATGTATAGTTTAGAGATTTAGTTCATGACGCGAAGTCTTCATGGTTGTTGCTAGTATTTTTGGCTGAAGCATGCTTTTGCAGAAAATTATCCAGAGTATTCTTCTGCCATTTTCACTATTCAAATTCTGGTTTATGTTTTCTCTTTTCTTACCATAAGTTAAAAGGGTGGGAAAGTCTCTGCATCAATTTAATAGTGTTTTCTTAATTGACATTTTCATTAATTTATTGCTGCTTGGTTTGCTGTGGCTACTGCTACAGTGTGGTTACAGCCTATGCTGCTGCTGCAGCATTGCTGTTTGGTTGCTCTGCTGCAGCTGTCTTCTTGGTGCCATCAACCTGGAGGTCTGCTGCTTCTGGTTATGCTGATTTTCTTTTATGTTTCTGGTTAAGGTGGTTCTCTGTTTCAGTTTAGCCGCCATTGGGTTTGCCTCTGTCTTTACTGGTGTTCTGTTGAGATGCTGCTGTTGCTAGATTGCTGCGGCTCTCTGATGCACCGTTTTGTTGCTTGCTTTCTGGTTGTTTTTGTTGCATTGTGGTTTTTCTGGCGCTATGGTGGCAGCATACTATCACCTTGTGATTTGTAACAAGCATTAACTTGGAGTAATAGTACTGACAACTACCAAATATAGTATAATATCAACGTTTCAATATTTTTATTAAGTCTGTAACAACTAACTATCAATAAAAATCACTGTTAAAACACTCAGCCGTTGAATTAACAAGGATAGTATATTAAATATCATTAAAACAGATCTATTTTCATAAATTTTATGATGTTATCTATAATAAATTTTAAATACTTGAGGTACTCTTTGAAAGTACATAAGGTCAGAAAAGCACCATATTTATTCAGAAATAATTGATAACTAGTTTACAGAAAATGCCTTTATTAAAAATTAAAAAAAAACAAAAATAATCTCTCACTTATTAATGCTTTTCAAAAGCATTGTCAATCACAACCCATTCATTGAATCAGATATATGATATAAATAATTTATTACAAAACATTCATTTTCTGTAAAGAATGATAGAAAAATTCAGTCTAAGCTAGCCAACCAAACAAATCTTCTCTATGCATACATTGCCATGAACATCTCTTTCCAGTCGCCATCTTTGAACATTTTGATTGCCTTTATGTAAGTGCTCCCATACACGCCTTCAATCGATTTCTATACATTTGACCTGAGATCAGGGATATGCTTCAGGTCTGGTCAAGGTTGGGGCTGTGGATTTTGTTAAGTTTAGTCCACTCTCTCGAACCCTCTATAATTTCTACGGTTCTTGCTTCTATTTTCCATCCAAGGTACCTTTTAGGAGTGGCAGACTTTTGATGTTGTCGAGTATTCTGTGAAGTGTAATCTTTTTCATCATCACTTCCACCAGGAAAAGCAGATGGAGTATCATATGTCGATGAATCCGCTGACACTAAGTTATCTTCCCCAACCAAGGAATACTGATTATCTCTGAATTTCATAGTTGGGTCGCCAAAAATAACTCCCAATTCATTAAATATTGGACATCATTTTTTATGGAATCTCTTATCCATTTTCTGTTCCTGCATCAAAGAATAAGACAGCTCTGTTACCTAGTTCAAAAGTTTAAAACTAAGAGTTACCTTTTAAGTACGACTCCCATATCTTCTCAGGGGCACCAACTGTATTCAGCGTAGGGTCCCAATTAGTTGAGAAACAAGTTGAGCCATAGGACTAAGTTCTTGGGCCAGCCTTTCCCTGCTGTGAAGCCTAGGCCCTGCTGTTAGTGTCCAAAAGGTGAAGATACTAGCCTTCCTCCTTGTGTATTCCTGCCACTCAACAACTCTCAGAACATTACTTGATCAACACAGTTGCGTGCTCTGTTAACTCAAAAACCTTGACTAAATCTGCAGTTGTCTTGATCAAATCCTTTACTTGTAAAAGTCATTTTCAACTTAATTGCCTTTGTCTTTTTCCTTTAGTTGTGTGTATATAATTGTCATCTCCTGTAATCCTTTGCATCAAGCAATAAGAAAGAAAGCTTGAATATTGCTCTATCACTCATCTTACAAATCTCAACTTGGTATCAGAGCAGGAAAATGGCAACCAGTCACAATTCATCAACTTCTGCACAAGCAGATACCAACATATCATCTGTTATTAGTGCAAGCACATTGACTGTCACCTTTCCAAACACCATCAAGTTGACTGAATCAAATTTTCTTCTTTGGAAGGCCCAGGTTCTTCCTTCAGTAAGAGGAAATGATCTAGAAGAATTTCTGGACTCACAGTTAATTCCACCAAGCAAACATGCTGTTACAGTAGATGAAGATGGAAATAGCATTACCTCAACAAATCTAGCCTACAAGGTATGGAAGAAACAAGACCAGCAACTCTTGGGTTGGCTTCTGTCTACCTTAAGTGAATCTATCTTGGCCATAACTGTTGGTTGCTCGACCTCTGCTGGATTGTGGCAATCTCTTGAGAAAGCTTTTTCAGCAAAATCGTTGGCTAAAATTGTCAACCTCAGAAATCTTCTAACCTTTACAAGGAAGCAAGGGATGAGAATATCAGATTATTATCAAAAAATGAAGGGTATCTCGGACTCTCTAAAAGCATGTGGAGATCATGTACCTGACAGAGATTTGATCATGTATATCCTTGGTGGGCTGGAAAGAGACTTTGAGTCTATGATTGTCAATTTGTTATCCAGAACTCAAGAACCAACATTAGAGGAAGTTTACTCAATGTTGCTGAGTCAAGAAAACAGGCTGGATGCCTGGAATGGATTGAAAAACTCAAATGTGCAGCAAGAAGTGACAGCAAATTTGGCACATGCAACTATAAATCTAAAAAGAAACTGGAGTGATCCCAATCAAGGAAGAAGTTCCTTTAGCAGCCGAGGGAGAGGAAGAGGAAAATTTGGAAACACCAAAGGAGCATCAAAGCCTACCTGTCAAATATGTCTGAAGGTTGGTCATATAGCTCCAGAATGTTGGCATAGGTACGATAAGGATTTCTCTCCTCAGCAACCCAAACAAAACAGCAAGGCAGCATATCTTGCAGGACCTAAGACTGTGGTAGATCCATCTTGGTACATGGACAGTGGTTCCACCAACCATGTCACAAATTCACTTCAAAACTTGTCAACGATTTCTGAATACAAAGGAATCGACAAATTGGCTGTAGGTAATAGGCAAAACCTTAACATTTCTCATATTGGCAGCACCAAATTTCACACACAGCACTCTGCAGTTCAAGTTAAATTAAATAGAGTTCTGTATGTGCCTGATATTACTAAGAATTTAATAAGTGTTTCCAAGCTACTCAATGACCATCATGCAGTCATTGCTTTCAACAAACATAGTTGTGTTGTGAAGGATCTAAAGACAGGGAAGGTGCTGCTTCAAGGAGTGGCTGAAGGGGGTCTGTACAAGCTGCTGAAGTGTCCTACGAAATTTCAGAACTCATCTGCCTTAGCTAGCCTAGTTTCATATTTTGACAACTCAAGTGCTAGCCATGACAAGCCTAGTTCTGCTCAAACTCTTGAAGAACAGAACACACAAAAGGAATTGAAGACCTGGCACCGAAGATTGGGGCATCCACACTTAAAAGTGTTTAAGCAAGTCTTGCCATTTTGTACTGGTTTAAAATCTTTGAATAAAGACACTTCAGCCTCCTTAACATCATTCTGTTCAGCTTGCCAATTTGGAAAAATGCACAAGATGACTTTTAAGTCAACTGAAACCAAAACAAAGAGGGCATTAAAGCTAATACACACTGACCTTTGGGGTCCAGCCCCCATAACTTCAATGAATGGACATAGGTTCTATATCGCCTTTGTAGATGACTACAGTAGATTCACATGGATATTTCCTTTAACCTACAAATCAAAGGCCCTGTCCATCTTCAAACACTTCGAAAAACAAATCGAAAATCTTCTTGAATTAAAGATCAAAGCTGTTTAAACAGATATGGGGGGAGAATCCAAACCTTTTGAAAGGTTTCTGACAGAAAATGGAATAATTCATAGATATGCATGCCCTTACACTCATCATCAGAATGGAAAAATAGAAAGAAAACATAGGCATATTGTAGAAACAGGTTTAACTCTTCTTGCTCAGTCACACATGCCTCTAAAGTTCTGGTGGGAGGCATTTTATGCTGCTGGATACATTATCAATAGATTGCCAACATCTATCCTCAACAATAAGACTCCACATGAACTGATTTTTGGACACAAACCAGATGTCAGCATGCTCAGAGTTTTTGGTTGTGAATGCTTTCCTTTTCTCAGATCATATAACCAACATAAACTGAGCTTTCATACTGCAAAATGTGTCTTTATTGGATATAGTCCTCAGCATAAAGGATACCTGTGTTTGCACCCTTCGAAAAGGATTTATATTGCCAGGAATGTGACCTTCAATGAGGAAAATTTTCCTTTTGAATCAGATCCTGCCTTTGTGATAACTATTCCTAAACATAACTCAGACAAGCAGATGCTGACAGCACCCTCTTTCACCCTGTCAAATTAGCATAAACAACAGTCAATGGATACATTAGCAGCTGGTATGAGATCTTCTGCAACTTCCTCCAGAACAGAATCTGCAAACTCCCAGTTCCAGATCAAGAGGCTCAGCAAACTTTTGACAATCAGCCATCAACACCCCTGTCAAATAACCTCATTCCAACTCATGAATCCACTGACATCCCTATTCAATCTAGTGAACCTCAAATAGGACATCCCATGGTTGCCCGAAATAAGGTAGGAATTTTCAAACCTAAGACCTACATCAACAGTTTGGCTGAATTAAAAGAAGGAGACATTCCTGTGAATGAAAATCAAGCTTTAACAAATCCAAAATGGAGGGTAGCAATGAAGGAAGAGTTCCAAGCACTTACACAGAATTATACCTGGGATCTGGTGCCATGTTCCTTAAATTTTAAGGTGGTCGGGTGCAAATGGGTTTTCAAAACAAAGCAGAATTTGGATGGAACCATAGAGAGGCATAAAGTAAGGCTGGTTGCCAAAGGATACTTGCAAACACCTGGGGTAGATTTTGCAAAAACCTTCAGTCCAGTCATTAAGCCCTCAACAATCAAAATCATATTGACCTTGGCAGTGCAAAAAAACTGGATTTTGAGACAAGTAGATATAAACAATGCATTCTTAAATGGTCAGCTAAATGAAGTGGTCTATATGAGTCAGCCACTAGGTTTTGAAGACAAAAATGCTCCTTCACATGTATGCCAACTCAAGAAGGCTATCTATGGTCTCAAACAGGCACCTAGAGCTTGGTTTGAGAGACTCAAAGCAGCACTGATAACCTGGAAATTTGTCAACTCTAAAGCTGACACTTCTTTGTTTTATAAGCTTGAAAACTCATGCATAATTCTGGTACTTGTGTATGTGAATGACATAATTCTAACATGAGGTAATGTTGAAGAGATTGAGAGCTTGATTAAGAAGCTGAATGAAGCTTTTGCTTTGAAAGACTTGGGCTGTCTAAATTTTTTTCTTGGTCTTGAAATTGAAAGATTAGATAATTAGCTACACTTATCCCAGACCAAGTACATCACTGATATCCTCATCAAGACTAACATGTTAGATTGCAAAGGAATGAAGACACCAATGGTGCTTGGGAATAAGCTCAGCAAACACAGCAATCAACACTTCGAATCAGAAATGTTCTACAGATCAGTGATAGGCTCCTTACAATATGCCACTCTCACCAGACCAGACATCGCCTTCGCAGTCAACAAACTAAGCCAATACATGCATGAACCCAAAAAAGAACACTGGAATGCATGTAAAAGGGTGTTAAGGTATCTGAAGGAAACCATACAGCTGGGGTTATGCTTTCATAAAGCAGACACAATGCAATTGACAGGTTTTTAGGATGCAGACTGGGCAGCAGATTTGGATGATAGAAGGTCAACTACAGGCTACTATGTTTACCTGGCTGATAACTTAATATCCTGGAGCTCCAAAAAGCAAAACATAGTCGCAAGATCCTCAGCAGAATCTGAGTATAGAACCTTGGCTCATCTTGCTGCAAAAATGAGCTGGATAAAGTCCCTGCTAGAAGAAATCAAAGTTGAAGTCAGTAAACCAGCAGTCATTTGGACCGATAACCAGAGTGCAGCAGCTCTTGCTTCAAATCCCGTATACCATGCTAGAACAAAGCACATTGAAATTGATGTTCACTTTGTGCGTGACAAAATAAGTAGTAAGGATATTTCAGTCCAATATGTCCCAACAGATGACCAGATAGCTGACATCCTTACAAAACCTCTGTGCATGAACAAATTTCAGTTCCTCCGGAACAAGCTCAACCTAGAAACACGAAAGAAGATGCTCAGCTTGAAGGAGGGAGTTGAGAAACAAGCTGAGCCACAGGACTAAGTTCTTGGGCCAACCTTTCCCTGCTGTGAAGCCCAGGCCCTGCTGTTGGTGTCCAAAAGGTGAAGATACTAGCCTTCCTCCTTGTGTATTCCCACCACTCAACAACTCTCAGAACATTACTTGATCAATACAGTTGCGTGCTCTGTTAGCTCAAAAACCTTGACTAAATCTGCAGTTGTCTTGATCAAATCCTTTACTTGTAAAAGTCCTCTTTAGCTTAATTGCCTTTGTCTTTTTCCTTTAGTTGTGTATATAATTGTCATCTCCTGTAATCCTTTGCATCAAGCAATAAGAAAGAAAGCTTGAATACTGCTCTATCACTCATCTTACAAATCTCAACTCAATTAACACCAGGTACTTGCAATAGCTCTTTAAAATCATGATAACGGTGTCCTCAATTGGTTAAACTTGTCTCTGAATCGACAATTGTTGTACCTCTCTCGCAGGGAACTCTTGCTCTATGCTTTTCCAACCCTTCCTTCAAAAGGTTGCTGCAGTTCTATTTCCTTTATGAACTTCATTAACCATTAGCTGGATGTAAATTTTCTCCTCCAGAGCTGCCCAAGTAGCAGGGTCAGCTCCAGTTACAACGTTTACCCTCTCGAATTTATATGCCATAGAGCAAGCGAACTAACATATCGAAAAGAAAATATCAATTATCAGTATGGCCCTAGGGGCGTTAAATTTATAAGGAAAGTACATCAAGGTGCCTAGTCAAAATGTAAGTAAAACGTAGTAGCAGTAGAGGATCGTTGCTCAAGTGAGGAAAACCTTATCTCTACTGCACTTCTGTTCGAACCGACCCCGAGGGAAAAAAAAAAAAAAATCCTCGTATTTGCAACTTATATTCATTTCTCCACACCTATTCTAATAGCCAAATGCTTTTCCTATAAATTTAAGGTGCCTAGTTTAAATATTACGAGATGCACAAAATAGTAATATCAAATTTAATCCAATCTCCACAGGAAGTATGGTCGACAGGTCTACCAGACTTCAGCCGATGATACAGAGCTTGCGGCCATCCAGGAGTGCTTGAGTTCGGTTAAGAAAAAATAAATAATAAGTGGACAATACAGCATGTTGCCACATACATCTAATATGTTAGTGCATGTAGTTGAGCGTACATTGAACAAACATTCTCTTTGGGATTTGTAACCAGTCTGAGTTCCATAATTGACTAAACGAAGCGTCTGTTAATGAACATCTTCATTAGTATAAAAGTAGATGAGTATAAACAAACAATTAAAGGCACAAAGGAAAACTTGCGTTCGAGATTTTCAGAAGCCTTTAAAAAAAATGCAAGGCACTATTGCTGAGTGTCTAAGTATACAGAGAAACTTCCTGGTCCTGCTGTCAATGCAATTACACGTACTTGTATAATATGTGAAATGAACTCACATTCAACTATCTCCTGTGTTCATCAAGAGAAGATCTCATTCTGTTGTAAACATTGTGATCAAATGCACAGGAAAAGGGCAGAATTCCTTGTTCTCATGGATCATCATGTTGCCCATGTTGTGTCTCTCTTGCTCTCTTTCAACTACTATCTCTAAAGAGAAGTTTAGGTTCTATAACACCTCTTACTTTACTGCAAGACCTTGTCAGATTCGAATTCCGAGGGCCAGACTCGCTAATTGTTCATCAAGAACAATTTTAACGTGCAAGAATCGCCTACTCAGGGAACTAGTAATTTCTCTTCAATAACTGAAAATCTAACGACTGAGTGTTAAATTTTAAATTTTAATCTTTTTCTTTTTCAATATACCAAATAATTTCGATTAAGTCCAGGGACAGACACCTTATAAAACATTTTGTTTTTAATTAATCTAAAACAACTCTCCTTTTATTGCTACACATTCCACTTTATAACCATCAATTCGTACTCTAAAAAACAGTTTATTCTTTCTAGCGCATTGCAGGATACAAACTTAAATATTATTCATTATATATAAATTTCATATCTATTCTTGCTCTCTATTGTTCGTAATTCTTATTTTATATATTTTAACAAGTTTCACTACCATATCTGAATATATTTTGTCATTAACAAAATTATTGTGTAATATTAAGATTGACTTTAAAAAAAAAAAAAAAAGTTATTCAACAATTAGGAGTAAGTATTTTAATATATCAAAATAACAATATTAATAATTCAGTCTCCTGCACGTGTGTATATTAATTATATTCTTAAACTATATTTCATAGCTAGCAATTTCATTTCATGGTGACTGTAAAATTCAATGTCAAAACGCCAAAATTATAAACAAATCCTTAGTTACTTCATTTTAAGAATTTTAATAAACAACATCATACATACTGAGAATTATTTTTACTTCCAAAACCTAAGTAACGTCGTCAGATGGATTTCACACTTGCTATGCGTACATTCTGATATGTATGTATTACTTCCTCATTCCAAATACAAGCTTTTACTCAAGCTCTGAATTTGGAATTATTTAACGTGAATTAAATAAATTATATTATTTTCAATCATATTATTCGAGAAAAATGTATAATAAATTTAATAAAAAAATTAAAATTTTTATTTTATTAATATATATATTTTTTAATAAAATTCTCAATCTCAAATATTTAACTAGATCAAACTTTTAAAATTTTCTACCGATAAAAAATATAATCTTAGTAAGTGTTTATTGTATAAGTAAAATTACAATTGCAATTTTACTCAATTTATAACTATTCAAAAGAAACTAAACTTATATTAGAATAAAAAAAATTATTTAATAACAAAATTAATTATGATATGTGGGTGATTAACAAATATTGTGAGGATGGTGTAATTGGGATTTCAAGTGCAAACTCTCATAATTACCAATAAGGCAGGCATGCAGTACTGTTCTTCTTTCCACGATAAAGCCTGTGTAATTGGTTTGTATAATTAAGAACTAGAATCAATATCAGCTATGAGTTATCGAATTCATTCACAGACTTGTTACATTGAATTAATTATAATTAGCACAAGAAAATGGTGGTTGCACACCCTGTATAAATTAGAACAACTAAGCCACATTTATGTTGCAATTAAGTAAAGTAAGTTCTTAAAATTTTCATGCATTGCAAATTAATTGCAGCCAAGAAATTGCCTTCTCAACAAGTGCGTACAGCTCATTTTTCATTCATATATATCCTCACATTCAATTACTGCAATAAGAAAAAAATAATTATCTTTACAATTATATTCGTAGTTACAATAAATATATTTTGCATACATGACATGATATTATTACATGATTGTACTAACTTTATTTACCTCATAGCCTTATGAAAAGTAAGAAGGCATTCAAATTATTGTATTATTAGCCATTGGATTGTATGATGATAACACCAAACTTCAATCCAACGGTGTCAGTAAAAGGCGATGGTATGCGTTGATCTTAATTGCTTCACCATTGGCGTTACAATGCAGCAAAACTTAAGGTTTCATTTCACATTTGTACAAGACTCATCAGAAAGTTGTACACACGTTAGATAAAACAAATTTCGTCAGTTGAATTCTTCGCAAAAGAAAAAAAGTTATCAAAAGCCACACACCCTGTCTTTTTCTCTCTCTAATCTCTCCCCCTCTTACTTTTCGTCACTATATAAACCCTAGCTAGTAAACCTAGTTCTCAGAGTCAGAAAGAAGATGAATTCAGAGGCGGATCTCACTGGCTCCTCATTCCCCAAGAAAGCTAAAAAGCCAAAATCCAATTCTACAGAAACCGCCAGTGGCTCAAAAACCGCTAGCAGATCTCAAAAGGACCGCCATTCGAAGGTGGAAGGCCGCGACCGCCGTATCCGGTTGCCCCCCGTATGTGCCGCTCGGGTCTTTCAGCTCACTCGCGAACTGGGTTTCAAGACCGACGGCGAGACCATTGCATGGCTGTTACAACAAGCCGAGCCAGCAATCATTGCGGCTACTAGCACCGGTGCCTCTTTTGAAGCTTCTCATCACCATCCTGCTCCTATTCCTGACGCTGACGCTGACGCTACTGCTGCTGCCGATTTGATTCCTCTTGCGTCGAGCCCGCCTTTGCTATTGGATTACACCCCTCCTCTGAGTTACTGTGAAACGAAACTCCTTCCTCAGAATCAAGATATCTTCCAGGATTCTGAGACTTCAAGGGCTGAACAGGCAGCACTGTCATCTTTTGAGTTTGATCTGATAACGAACTTTGATGTGGCGTTTACTGTGAATGAGATGACGATGTTTCAGTTACCAGCACCACTAACTGATGATAACGAGGATGAAGATCATGAGGAGTGAACAAAAGACAAACAGCTGCAGGCACTATGCACTTGATATAAAACATATAATAGACATGTTGTGTCTCTTTTATGTTTTCATTAGTACATATGGTAGTTTTATCGCAGTATAGATCGGAGTTTGTTCTCAGACTTCTGCAGCTTAGTTTTTTCATTCATATATGAAATAAACTTGTAGGAGTGTTTTTATAAATCTAATCTATATACATATAAATTTTCTCTTTTAAGCTTCTATACGTATTTTTTCTTTGGCAAGACCAAAGTAATTGATTGTTCAAACTCTTCAAGTCATCCGTAATAGCAGTGAAACAATGAAACTTGCATAAAATAGACATAAAATAATAGCAGAAGAAGACCTCAGCAGTAATGGTGTTTAGTTGCAAACACAATCAATATATAATATAATAAAGTTTGACAACTTTTAATTTCTTACTGTTCATTCATAGAAATATAGTAATCTTTGAAAATATCCTTGTATATAAACTTCTTAATTAATTATGGTTGATTATACTGTGTCATACGATGAACTGCACCAATCAATCTGCTAAAAAAAATTAGAAGAAGCATTCGTGATCATGAGTGTTGATGTTTATCTTCTTCTTAACATCCTGGTAGCTGGTTCTGACTTTTTTTCCATTTCTGGTCATAAAGTTTCATTCTGGGTTGTCCAGATTGCATAGTTAGCGACACGTTGCTGCATGCTAATCAATATTTGGTCTACTCAATTTGTTTTGTTACAAAGCCTCGGTTTGCACGGACCAGAGCAAACAGCATATGGCTTACCTGTTACCAGCAAATCCAGTTCACTTACAATTATTACTATCAGGGTTATTTTTGTTGTCGTTGTCAGAAGTGTTCTACTCTTTCCTAATCATGTATGTAAGGCATCTTAATCAATTTTTAAAGCAAATTTTGATATTATAAATGCTGTGGAGAGTGGATGGGTTTTTTTGCAGTTAAGAATGTACGGCGACAAAATTGATTTGGTAAAATCATTTGATTCTGTCACTAATGCTGCTTTTATTTCATTTCAAACGAATGCAAGAGTGTAGCGAGGAGGAAAAAGTATGGAATGAACATCCAAGAAGTTCTGTTTTCATAATCTAATTAATATAAGCAATGGTTATAAATTTATATATGTACACACACACACATGTATATACATATGCATGTATGTATGTATGTATGTACTTTGACAAGTCATGATGAATTTTTATATATATAGCAACATTGTTTTGCATTTTGTAAGGTTAAATTAGACAACCTTAATGCACGAGCATTTGAGGTCAGTTAATTTAGTTCCTTTCAGTCAAGCAAAATATGTAAATATTTTGAGAGAATAAATATTTTAAATGTAAAAGAATAATATAATGAAAGATATTGAATGGTATGACTTTAAAAATTTAATATAAATGATTAATGCCCGTTTGTATAAAATTTAGAATTGAAATACAGAAAAGTTTGATGATAACTAAAATAATCTACTATAACAAATATTAAAGAATTTTAATTAAAGATATAATTTTGAATAATTAAGATAAAAAATTATATATAATTTTAAAAATATATAAAATGTGCGTACAAAATTAATAAAAATAAAAATCCTAATAATTTTGAAATGAGTAATTATTTCGAGATAAACTTGTTAGCAAATAAAATAACATATATATAACGAAAATTGATGTGTAACGAAAATTGACGATCATACAAACCGAATTGTCCGTAGCACGAGCTGGCCTTCACATAAGTTCATGTAAGTGTTCATTTCTTTAGTTTACAAGTATATTTGTATTTTGACGTGATGTCCGTTGACTTGATTTTATTTCTTGCTCTACTTCCGATAATTAATCATCAGAAATATTCTTTCTTTTAATCAATTTATATTTATTAAAGAATTAAAACAATTTACAAGTAATTCAATTGTTTGTAGACACTATGTGTTTCATAATAATACACCTATTGGTTTTGAAGTGTCTTATTTCTTTTAAATTTTCTTTAAGAATTATAATTGATTTCTTTCTAGGAGCCATTTCACATCCTTCATTGTTCTTCGTATGGGAGATCAAATGAAAATTTAAGGGTACGTTTAATAAAATATACTCTACATAATAGTTCGAAAATTAGTAAATAAATAAAGAGAGTATGTTTCAGGCATTTAGATCATGGTTAAGTAATAAATAGAGTGATTTGGATATTTGTATGCAAAATGTACGAGATAAAACCACATGTAATTTTTTTTTTTTTTTTTTTATTTTTCTTTTGAGTAAAGTAAAATCCAAAAGTTCACCGGGTATATATACTATCTTTATTTCACCCACGCAGATTTGTCTTTTTGAAAATGAATACGTACAAGTGTAATCCATTAATAGGCACCAAACACCTTAGCACCTTTATTGGCAGACTGAAATATTATTCATTACAAAGAGACAATATCATTAATTCACCAACAATTATTTCTATAATTTTCTTCCTCTTTCGAAAAATATTTTCTTTTCGGTTTCATTTCATATCAGAGTAGCTATCTTTCTCTTTCGACACGTCCTTACGGACAATATATTTTCTTTCAATGGTATTATTGGAAGAATATATTATTATTAAAAAAGAAAGCATAAAAAATTAGATATTAAGGGGCTATGAATTTTTGCAAAATAAAATTACTAGATATTAAATATAAGTGAACAAAAAAAGATGATAGACATTACTTGTATAAGTGAAAGTGAGTATCCATTCCAAAATGAGTATGTCAAACATTGTAGCATTTTTCACTAGGATAATCAAGGTGTAAAATAAATAATTTTAAAAATTGTGAAATTTTATAATCTTTATGAATATTACCCTGCTTACCATAATATTTGATACACTTCTAAGATAATTTTAAAATTTTTAGTCTTACTAACCTTCAATTAATTATTATATTTTTTGTTTAAAAAAGTTAATTATTATGATATTGCCCCGAGACCCAAATAGCTAAGCAAAAACTAGTGGAGCAATGGTGAACACTTTTGAACTAAATCAAACTAGTGATTTTGATCGATTAAAAAAAATATTTATTCAATTTTCGTTTGAAGAAGATAAAATCAATAAAATTTTGCTTCGATTTCAATTTGGACTTGGTCCAAACAAACATGAATTGAAGTGAAACTAATTTTTTATATTTTATGTTTTATTTTTATTATTTTAATCAAATAATGACATTTAAATTTAATTAATATGAAATTTTGGAAAATAATTTTTATTTTTAAGGTTGTAACTTATAAAATTAAAAAATAATTTTTATTTTTGATTTAATTCAATCCAATAAACTAAATCCAAACTTGTCTTAAGACTTAAATATAAAACGTAAGATAATAAATTTGAACCTTATAATTAAACTAATGCTTTAAGTTTAGTTGTAGACAAACAAACCCAATTGATCTAAATTGATGGGTTTAGTTTATCTTTTATTATCGATTTGGATTGATTTGGTACAAATTTATACCAATAGTTTTAAATCAATTTGAATTTATGACCAAAACTGATCGAAATTAAATTTGTTTGCAGATAAAAATGAAATCAATTCAAGAATATGTTTGGTATTGGTGTGTTTCTAAACTTAAGTTTGCAAGTATAATACTTAAAGTATTTGATAAATACAAATTTTTAATAAAAATCACTAATTTTTTTAATTAATTTTGGACATTTACTGATTCTATTATACACCATATTATTTAGCATGCTTTCTTTATTTATACAATGTCATGGGCTTGAATTGTATGTTAGATGTATAGCTTTTTTCTTAAAATATGTTAAGAGTAATGCTATTGTAACCCTCACAACATTCTCTTAAAATAATTATTTATTTATTTATTCAATTTAAATATATTAAATTTAAAAAATATTATAACACCCTGTTTAATTCAAAAAATAATCTTAATGATCTCCCCCTTTATTCATTAAATCCAAAGTTTTTTTCTTTTTTTTTTGTAACCCTTCAAAATTTTCTTAAAATAATTTTCCTTTATTTAACCAATTTTAAAAAATAAGTATTAATAAATTAAGATAGTATCTTGTTTAATTCAAAAAATAACATTAATGGTCTCTTTTCTCTATTAAAACCAAGGTTCTTATTTTTGTTTTAAATCTCTTGTCACTAAAAGTTTTATTATTCACAAAGTGTATATATATATATATTGTATTTTTTAACTTTCAATAAATATATGATAGCTACTTTCTCCATCAATTAAAAAAATTTTGAATTTCTTTAAAAACGAAAAGACATAACAACAATTATTATATATCAATTATTTTTTTATTGTGCATATGGAATGCTTTCCATATAGATGTTATATTCATCTATCTCTAGCGATTAAGAAGCACTTAGTTTGAAATGAGCTGCCAATAGAGTCTGTATTAACTTTCATTTTATCAACTTGAACCTTTTTAAGACCTTTTTTGTAAAATCTTCCTGTGATGGAAACAATAGTTCCTTTTCTCTGTCCTTTGCAATCTAAATTCCTAAAATTTTTCTTGTATAGCCTAGATCAATCGTGCTAAATTCTTCCTTTAAGATGTCCTTGAGTTTGTTTACTTCCATTTTGAATTGTCTAGCAATCAAAATGTCATCAACATACAATAACAAGTAAACAACTCCACATTGATCTAACTTTTAATAGTAAACACAACTATCAAAGCTAGTTTTTTTTTATATCAACAACTTGTTATGAAGATATTAAATCTCTTATACCACTATCTAGGAGATTGTTTCAATCTATACAATAATTTATTTAGTAAGCTCATAAAATTCCTTTTGTTTTTTGTTTTGAATCTTTCTGGTTGGTTCATCAAGATTTGTTTTTTAAGCTCACCATGAAAGAAGTAGTTTTAACATTCATATGGTCAAGTTCCATATTCTGAACAACAACTAATGCAAGTAGTAACCTTATGGAACTATGTTTGATTACTAAAGAAAAGATTTTATTGCAATCAATCCCCTTCTTACCTTTGCTAACAACCTAGTTTTATACCTTGGTGGATCATCGATTGATCTTCCTTGTTTTCTTTTAAAAATCCACTTGTAACTAATTAGCTTTATGTTATTTGGTTTTGGAATTAAGACCCAAGTTTGATTCTTTAGCGGGGAATCCATTTTATCTTGCGTTGCTTTTTTCCATGAGTTTTTATCTAGACTTTTCATGACCTCTTAATAGGATCTAGGGTTATCTTTCCTTATGCCTTAAGTAAAACTTAATGCAAATACAATCAAATCAACATATACATATCTACTTAGTGGTCTGATTGTCCTTTTAATTTTATCCTAAGCCAACTGTAATATGACAAATTCTTTTATGGTTAAGTTTGTTCTTTTTAAGATATGCATTATTCAGAATTATCCTAAGGTAGTTTTAACTCCACCTCTGTAACATCTTAAAATTTTTATACTCTTAAAACTTTGTCATGGAGTTATAATACAGTATTTTTGAGAGTTTTGATAAGAGAGAGAGTTGACCAGTATTCGAGACGCGTACTATATGAGCAGAAAATACAGTATTTCATTACCGGTATCAGAAATTTGACGACGGAAGTGGAAAGCTGTAATTTTCGTCGTGCGTGCCCAACTATATAAGCGGGAAGGGGTCGGAAAAGCCGAAAAACAAAATTCACTTTTTTCCTCCATTTTCTCTCTCTTCTCTTTCTCCTCCCCACGGTTCTCTCTCCTGTGAACAGTGACTTTCATTACCGGACCTCAGATCACCTCACCACCGGCGAGTGGAGGACCGCCAGGCCGTCGCGAGTGCAACGCCGCCAACCTCGCCCCGATCGCCGTTGACACGCGCCCTCACGCGCCGCCGAAAGCTTCGCCGACGTGAACTTTGACCGGCGATTCACGACGGTCCACGGCGAGTTGACCGACACCTCTGGCGCATCTGGCACCATCTCGCCGCCCTCTTCACAGTGGTGTACCCCATTCCGGCATTTGGTCATCGGATTCCGCCGTGGGAAGGCTGATCGGGAAAGGGTATTTCCAGTAAGATTTCCGGCGATTGGTGTAGCTCCGGTGGAATCCAAACAGACCAGTGTGCTCTCCGACACTTATACTTCGACGCGGTATGTTAGATCTCAATTTGGAATGAGTTTCGACGATGATTTTAGGGTCCAAAGTAGGTACCTTGAAAACTGAAAGTTTAGGATGATTAGTGATTTTGAAGGCTTTAATTTATGTTTTGTGGCATATGGACACCATGGACAGTATCCCGACATCGCAAAGATCGCGATGGTGTGTTCCGTTCATAAAACGAAAATCAAAATTTCGTGGGTTGAATAGTGTATGTGAATAGTATCTTATGAACAGTAACTTGCACGTTTTTCGAGAAAAAATTCGTAGCGTACGGAGGAGTATTT
The DNA here is from genome assembly GCA_032402905.1 of Khaya senegalensis. Classification (NCBI taxonomy): domain Eukaryota; kingdom Viridiplantae; phylum Streptophyta; class Magnoliopsida; order Sapindales; family Meliaceae; genus Khaya; species Khaya senegalensis. The sequence goes on along the minus strand of CP135553.1, from coordinate 5,224,051 downwards.
CGAATGCGTATACCCTCTTTAAGACAGTTTTACATCATTCGTATAGGTACTGGGTGCCCGGAGGTAAGATATTATAATATTTAAATTGAGAAAAAGTAGGTTTTTAATATTTATAATATTTATAATTGCATGAATGTACATCATAGTAATGGGTTAAATTGTAGAAAAGTCCCATTGACGGGAAATTGGCATGATTATGCAATTAGAAGTGTTAATATTTGTTTGTTGTACATATATATACATATATATATATATATATATAGTTATAAGCGTAATACCATTACCGTCGACCTGCAGTGCTAGATTAGGTATTTTAAAATACCTATACGGCATTGTATGTCCCATGTTTGTATTTACATATATTTATATGGTAGGAACGCTTGTATATACATACGTAATTATGCCCTTATGATGGAATGATTGAGTAGATGTTGCATTCGATGTTTTGCAATACTATTCGAATTAACATGGGTGCATACGTTAGTATATTATAATTACTGTGCCGTAGTAAGGTAATGTGTATATTTTTACTTGTGATGACGTGTTGGAATTGCGTGTAATGACGCAATATATGATAACCAATTAAAGTATGTTTCTGCGAAATTGTAATAATAGTGGTATAGTGTATCCATGTGTTTGAATTGTAATATATTTCTGTATTTTATCTTGATTGTCTTATGGTTTACTTATATGCCAGAGTGAAATATGTTTTTATAACTAAGTACTACTAGCCTTACGACAAATCCATACGTATGAAGTTCTTTTAGAATATAAAGACTAATAAATGTGTTGCATAGGTAATTATATTACCTATCATGAAATTACTAAAATGTTGCTTGATTAATGTAGGCAAAATGGTCATGTTGTTATGACTGAGTCGCCTATGAATAAATCTGTGTAGATAACTGGTATAATTGGGATAATTATGGAACGGTAGTTTTTCGTTACCCTAGTAAAGCCGCTTAGGACGGAGCAGTATCTTTATAATAAGACTGTGGTACCCTTTGAGGTATGTTGAACTCACAGTAGCTCTGGATTGATAATAAGACTGTGGTGTTCGTCGAGGTATGTTGAACCCACAGCAGCTCCGTATTGATAGTAAGACTGTGGTGCCTTTCGAGGTATGTTGAACCCACAGCAATTGAGAAGTGATAATAAAAACCATGGTGCCCGCGGGGTATGTTGAACCTATGGTTGGCAGCGACTGTTTTTCATAGCGTCCTTGAGTATGTGCAACCCATGGTAGAACTAATTATCCTGTTGGTCTGAGGAACTCGATGTGGGCAAATGACCATTGTATACATATATTGAAGTGTACGGTGGATATCATGTCCACGATCCATAATTTACTTAATTATGACAAATCTATAAGGAAATGAATCCGTGTGTCTATTAGATTCAAACTGTATGGTAGAATACGTCTATCTGCTAAGAGTTACTTATGTTAGTGTGAATTGCAATGAGGCAGTAACACGTTGTGTTTTATTTGGTATGGGGACTGTCATGGTTTTATTGTGCAGGTAGGGCAGCTTATACGTATAGGCAAACTCTTGCCGAATTCCTATAAGAAATACTATTCATATAGTTATTCATGACTTTCCTTTGTATTCTGGTTTTCATATGTAGAGGTGGGTTTAGGATTACCTTTAATTGCAGTCACAATCAAGTTTTTGTTATGACTGTAAATGGCGAAAATGGTTGAAGTCTGATTACACCTTGGCAAGTGTCAATTCTTTGAGAGAGAACTTAAGCTTGCAGAAATAGAAAGCTAGCATCAGCTTGAACAAGGGGAATTAGTATTTAAATAAGATAATGAGGAAGGCAATAAATAGGCTACCTCACTTCCAGTATATAGAATCTTGTCTAGCTCACCGGTATGCCTGTGAAACGAAAAGAATATGGGTGAATCCGTAATAGATTAAAGATCATGTGAAAGTTTGAGGATATTGTTGAAAAGGTGTATTGGATGTATTGCGGGTCATTTGATTTATTAGTTTACACGTTTATAAGTGTGTTTATGAGTTGACATTGTTATCATCCGTATATTTTAGCGAACGACTAGGATTAAATTGATATGTGACCCTATAATAGTGTAGTCAAGGTTTAATGTAGGCGAAAGAATTCCTAGTATGGAATAAAGAATGGAGGACGTGTATTTGTGATTATAGTATAACTGTCAGGTTGTCTTGCTTTAGTGAAAATAAAGAGATAATATGAATGTATGATAACATAGACTGGTAATGAACCAGTATTGAGATAATTGTGATACGTGGATCGGATATGTATGTTCCATCTCCCTCAGTTGGGCTTGTAAGCCAGTTTTCAATGGAGGTGTGACAATAAGACTGTGGTACCCTGAGGGGTAGGTGGAATCCACAGCTGTCCTCCAAATGGCCCAGTGGCTTAGAGCAACAACCATGATCCATGATGTTTCTAAGTATAATCGATCACTTGTAAACGCAATAAAATTCCTATCATCAATCTTTCGAGAGTGGAAATGGCATATAGAAACAGTGTTATTGTTTTTACTAATATCCTCGGTTGTATCTATATTTAGGTGTTTAAAATATTTGTATCCTATGTGGGTATTGATTGGGTACCTAGGATATTTTGGCTATCTCAGGCCGAGTGTGTGATTGATACTGTGTGGTTATACCGACTTCTAAGCAATTCCTCTGTATGGAGTTGCGGCATTAGCCGTTATTTATACGAATAACTATGTAATGATTTTATATGATCACGTAGGTGTTCGTTGATAAGAATAGAAATAGAATCTAAACGGACACAGGTGATAACGTGATTCATCTAGAAAATATATTGATTGAGATTGCATTATCTGTGGATGGTATATCATGAGGAGTGTTACTCTGATTGAGATATTTATACCGAATTCATAGATGATATAGTGCTTAGAGTTCTAGAGGAAATGATATGAGATCTTGTGTACATTATTGAGCATATGCTTGTTGGAACATGTAAATTGATATGTGGACGTGCATTTACTTGTGTGTGTAGAGTTGCGTGAAATGGCCAAAATAAGTAGGGATTCAGATAACATGCTCCTTCCTTTATTTAAGTATTGTATTATCTTACTGAGCCATGTGGTGTGCTCACCCCTTTGTGGGATTATTATTTTTAGGTGATTACGATATTGCGGTAGCGGTTTCGGAAAGTGCAGTTGAGGCAAAGATTTTCGGACGGGGCATAGTATATCTAAGGTTTAGGCCATTGTTATGTAATTCCTTTTCTGTATACTCTGAAGTATTAATTTCATTAAAATGCATAACAATTCTTTAGAAAAAAAATAATACTATTTATGTGGTTACTTTTTATAAACTCTTTTGAACAAATGAAAACTTCGCTTCACTATGAGAAAGCGTTGATTTTTTGTCTTTTCGAAAATTTCAATGTACAATATGCCACATGATTAGAAATGAAAGGAAGGGGGTGTTACAACCTCAATATGAACTGTATCCTTATTTTCATTGTCACCTATTGAAACTTGATCTGTATGCATATGCTTTTCTAAAAGTAAGGCCTCATTGAATACCACTTCTCTATTTATGATGCATAATGAGACCCTATAAAAATACCTTTTATAGCTCTTGGTTTAAGTTTTCCTTATTTAATGTATGCATACATATGACTTTCAAATATTCTTAAGTTTTCATAACTTGTAGGCTTGTCTTTATAAAGTTCCATTGGTGTTTTTGAATTTAATGTAGATGAAGGGTTTTTGCTCATTCGATAGCATGTTGTTGTTACAACCTTAGCCTAGAAGGTCTTTGTCAGCCTTGAGTTTACCAACATGCATATTATTTTCTCCAACAAAGTTCTATTCATCCTTTTAGCCAAACCATTCTGCTAAGGTATTCCAGGTACAGTTTTATGCCTTATTATTCCATTCATTTTGCAGAAATCTTCAAATACTTTATTACAGAACTCAAGTCCATTATCAGTTCTTAACCTTTTCACTATTTTTTTTTTATTTGAGTTTTCACTAAAATATTTTATTCTTTGAACTTCTAAAGTGTTTGATCTTTAGTCTTTAATATGTAAATCCATACCTTCTTTGAGTAGTCATCAATGATTGATAGAAAATATCTCTCATTGCTTAATGATGGTACTTCTACAGGCGCTTATGATATGAATGTACATAATCTAAGATGTTTCTGGTTCTTTGTATGGCTTTGGTGAATTTAACCCTACAAGCTTTGCCAAAAATACATTCTTCATAGAATTCTAATGGTTTCAATTTGACATTACCAAAGAGTCTTTGTCTTTCTAACTATTAGAGTCATTTTTCACTAATATGAGCCAATATCAGATGCCATAGCTTAATTTCATCTATCTTTGCTTCACTTAACAGTGTAGTATCCCCACTTACTGTTAATCCCATCATAACATACATGTTATTCACACTCTTTCCTATCATTACAAACATAGACTTTTGAAAAATTTGAAGTCCTATTTTCAACTCTAAAACTAAAACCTTATTTGTTTAACATGTCAAGAAATATTAAATTCCTTTTTAAATATGGTACATACTTGACATTACCAAAGGTTCTTATCATGCCATCATGTATTCTAATTCTTACTATCCCAATATCAATTACAATACATGAATGATTATTCCCCATTAAGACTCTTTCACTATTAAAATCCTCATAAATATTAAATAAATTTTGATTAGGGCGCATGTGGAATAACAATTAGAGTCAAGAACCCACTGACTTTCTATTTTTTTTTTTTTTATCTAAAGCAATAAGGAGATCTGCACTTTGGTAGGCTTCATATGAGATATAGCATCTATATACTCTTTAACCTATTCTAAGGCTATTAAAGCATTTTCAACCTTCCTTTGGTCATTTTTAGGATTATTTTTCCTTTTTAGACAATCTCTATTGAAATGGGCTTCCTTCTTACAATGATAGCATAGGTATTTCTTATTCTTAAATTTTGATCTACCATGGTTAGGTGTTTTCCTTTCTTCTTCTTTGCACTTCCTTTTGTTGTCAGTCCTTCACTTGTGGAATTAGTTTCTTCGCTATCACTTTTTTGTAATTCTTTTGAACTTAAAGCAACCTTGACATTTTTCATTAATAATGACTCTCTACCATACAAGAAAGTGTCCATGAAATGTTCATAGGAATATGGTAGTGACCTAAGTAATATCAAGACTTAATCCTTATCAATTTTAATGGCAATACTTTCTATATTTAAAATGATCTTATTATAATTATTAATGTGTTCTTACATTAAAACACCTTATTACATAGTAAAACTATACAACTTTCTCTTGTTATATAATCTTTTTGCAAGTGATTTGGTCATGAATAAGCTTTCAAGCTTAAGCCATACCCTTTTACAGTGGTTTGTTTTGAAACTTCTCTCAACATTCCATCCACTAAGTATAACATAATGGCACTATATGTTGTTTTAGCAAATTCTTCTTATTTTTATTTTTTATCATCGCAAAAAATTTGGTTTTTTCTTTAAGAGCTTTTTCTACACCTTGATGAACTAAAAGAGCTCTCATCTCTAACCTCAAAAGACTAAAATCTATTTTATATGTCAGCTTTTCTATGTTGAATTTAGATGAAGCCATTAAATCTATGACTCTAATACCATTTTGTCATGTTTAAAACTTCAAACCTATCTTAAATTCTTTTAAGAATAATTATCAAACAAGTAACAATCAAAATAATAGTTAACCATTAAAGCATAGATAAGAAAGAAACAAATACTAGAAACTAATATGGTTTGACAATGCCTACATCCATGGGAAAAAAACCATACTCAAACTTGATTGATTAGCAAAGAAAAGTAATCATATATAAAGAACACATTCATAGCTTTATAATAAATCCAATAATGTTTAATTTAATGATTTAGACAATGATTTCTCAAGCTCAAAAGTTGAAACAAGAATTAGCATCTTTCCTCTAATTTTAACCACCTTAACAACTAAAACAAATTAATAGTCATAACTACCAAATCGACATCAACTAATTAATAAAAAATACTAAGTACACCCATAAAAAATTGGAATGCACCCCATTTTAACACTTACTAATGCTTTACTAATTTCAAATGACAATGGTTTGTGCTTTTTTCAAATTTGTATGCGACCATAAGACTTGCTTACAAATTTTAAAACATTTGAACAAGAATGTGGAATATTGTAAAAGATTAAAAATAGCAAGTAACAAGTCACAAGTCTACATTAAAATAATTTATCAAAATGTTATCTTGTTAAATATAAAATGTAAACTAGTGTTTTGTTGAAGGACATATATAAATGACGTAGCTACAGCTTTTAGTAAAAGTAACACATGCATATGCAAAACTCAATGGTGTGAAGAACTATCATTACCATTTAGTTATTGGCATTTATCAAGTAACTCTAGTTGCTTTAATAGATTGCCACATCATTCCTAACATCTTCCTAAGCTAAATTTGAAATGCTTTGAGTAACAGTAATTCACCGTTATAATGTTGATATAAATCGGAAGATGTGGTTTAGTGGTTTTAATGTTTAAATTCTAAAAAATAAGATAAAGTTATTTTCATTTGTTAATGGTTATTTCTTATTTATTTTCTATTTTATATTTGTTTTAATGTGTATCCCAAGTCTATAAGAGTTTATTAGACTTTTGTGTATTTAAACTCCACCAAATATCATGGATAACAAAAAGCTGTGGTTATAATGGCATTTAATAGAGAAAGGATTGAGAGCTTAAAGGCAGGGCTTGGAGGGCTTTAAAAGGCCATGAATAGAATGGAACTTAAGGTTGCTAACAAGTTACACTAGCTAAAAGAAATTGTAAATTGTCCAAAGTTTTATTCTATAACAAGGAAAGATCCAGTAATAACTATAGCTAAGATGGTTACTCTCATGTCAATAAAGAGGAAAACAGAGAAGGCATAGACAAAAGTCAACAAATTGTTTCCTCCAAAATAGCTAAACTTAAATTTTTGAGATATTTTAGTAACGATCTAACCAAATAGTTCAACTATGTGGAGCAATTCTTTGAGTATTAAGGTATTGGTAACACACCAAACATATCTCTTGCATCATTTCATCTTAAGGGTGAAGCCAATTAGTGGTGGCAATGGCTATTACGTGCTTACAAGGAAAAAGTTCAAACAATGACATGGTCAATATTTGTAAAAGAACTATAATAAGCTTAATTTAAACCTACAAAATGCATGGATAGACATAGAGGGCATTGGTGGGGACATTTATGAAAGGTCTCAAGCATAAAATTGCAAAAGACATCATGATGTTCAAACTAAAATCACTAAAAGAGGCCATTAGCCTCGCACGCATGAGAAAAAGAACAACTCCTACACCAACATAAGTTTACCGATCCATCTATTCTAGATAGAGTCAATACAGCTCCTTTAGGAAAACATCTATATTGGGAAGAAATGCAAGAAAGATGGTTCAAGGTTTATATTTTAATTATGAAGATAAATTCACTGCAGATCACAAATGTCAAGGACCATACATATTATTACTCAAAGGATGTTCTAGTGAAAGTAGTATTAAATTTGAAGAGGTCATAAGTGATATAGTTGAAGACATCATATTTGGTGTCCAAAACTGAGCTGAATGAGAGATTCAAAAACATGGATCTTGAGGACAAGGATTTAGTGAAAAGGAAGGTATTGATAAACTGCCATAACATTCCTAGCATCTTCCTAAGCCAAATTTGAAGTACATTGTCATACTCTAAAATTGGGGTTAATGACATTTAAGTTGAAAAGTCAAAAATTCAAAATAGAAGTTTACTAGTTAAGACAAACTAAAAATGCTTCAAGGTCTTACAAACAAGTTAAAGACGACAATATAAAAATAAATAAAATAATATTTTTTACAAGATAGTGTGAACACCTATTAACATAAAATAATAAATAAAAATTAAATAGTTTATACAAGTCATGCATTACAACATAGTTAAGTGTTTGATGAATTTTATTACAAGTTAGCATATTCATACCAAAACTCGTGTAGCTTTAAGTTCACTTAAGGTGTCTCTACGTGTTTGCGTACTAAGCTACTCCTCATTATTTAAGTCAACTTGAGCTTGATCTGAAAGAGATAAGAAGAAAGAAAGATGAGCAAAATTACTATGCTTAGTAAGGATGTATATTACTTACCTAATTAGTTTTACCCGAAGTCAACATGGTTAGTAAAGTCATTTTTCCATTTTTATAAAACCACATGATACATAAATCATTATTTTAAGAATCACATAAACGTATACAAGATAACGTACATAATAATTAACTTCGACTAGGCTGTAAGTAACATACTCTAACCTGCAGGTTTCAAGTTTCAAAGACATTCCCATATTGTCCTTTACATACTTAAGGACACTCCTCTATCATCCTAACGATATGAATAAACACTCTCCTATCATCTTATCCACATATAAAGATACTCTTCCATCGTCTCTTTCATATACAATACGAACATGTAATATGCAATAATAGTTTGGGCAACATAACATCATAAAATTGATAAAACCCATTCTGCATACTTTATATTAAAACCATATAATATATTTATTTTTATACCATGCAGACAATATCAAGGCAAAACAGATAAATTTATACAAATTCGGCATGCCATAACTGCAAGAAATGCCCCTCAATATTTATAGTATAAATTCATAATAAATTTTCAAACAATATAAATTTAATTTTTAAGTCATCACCATAATCAAAATATTTGCAAACATACATATACATATCAAATTTAGAATTTAGAAATTAACAATTAAGTAAGTGACAAAATTTCTATCTCGTTCACTTCGATTTATAAGTCTTGAGTTTGAAAAATTATTTGAAATTTTTAAATATCATCATTGGGTTCCTCTCATTGAAATGAGTTTAACGAATATCTTAGACATTGAAAATGAGGTTCGAATAACTAAAAAATATAGGTTTGACAAAAGTTGACTGTTGACCGATCAACTCTGCCAATCAACGATGGTCAATGATGGCAGAGCTAAATTTTTCAGTGATTCAAGCATGGGTCTTAACTTCTTGAATAGTTCTTGATGTCCCGAGCCTTATGGTGATGTTGGTTTCTTCGTAAGATGTGTTGTTCACCAGAAATTGGGCTTGAAAGTCAAAACTTTAGTGATGTAGATGAGGAAATTTTAGTGAGCTTTAAGTTAAATCCTTCCAATTATCTTATTCTATTCATCATGAAAAGTTCATCAGTGTACTCGATTTTCATAGCAAAGGTTGGAGTTGGTCGAAAACTTGATTTTTAGAAATGTTCAAACTTTGAGTACATCAAGTGAATCGCACGAGATCAAAAATGGCATTGATCAGAGATCGAGGAGTGGCTTGTCAGAGATGATCAAAATTTGGGTGGAGAGAGACTAGAGAGAGAAAGTTTTGAAAATAAAAATTTTTTTTTGAAATTATGAAATAGCCTATAATTATTTTAAAATTATGGAATAATAAAAAATATTCTAAAGTTTATCAATTAAGTCCAAAATTTATTACAAATTAACCCACATTGAAACACAAAATTTTGGCTCATTTATGCATAATATATAAGAGGCAGAAATGTGGCACTTGACTCCCACTCCCTAGCCATTCGAGCACCTATTTTTGTCCTTTTCTTGCATAAAGTAGAAACTGGGTGCTCGACTGGCACCTAGCAATCATTTGAATGCCCAAGCTTGATATACATAGAGTAAGAATGATGTACCATTGTAGAGCTGGTCTAAATCAAAGGACATGGTTTGGCGGTTTTAATGTTTTGATGCTAAAGAATAAGACAGTTGTTTACATTTGTTAATGGTTATTTCCCATTTATTTTCTGTTTTACATTTATTTGATGTGTTTTAAGTTTAACAAAATTTGTTGGATTTTTATGTGTTTAAAATTCACCAAATACCATGGATAACAAGAAGCAATTTTCTAAAAAAATATTTGTATTTTATTTCTCACCCTAAGAGAATTATTCTTCAAAGCTTTGATTGGGACCTTATCATGCTTATTTTGAAACAACTGCCAAATCTTCTTTTTGGTTTTAAATGTAAGTATGTTTGAATAATTTTCAACAGTGCAAATTATCTACAAATGGGTCATCTTGGAAGATAAAGGTTTTTATCACAATATCAAATATGTTGACCAAACCTAATGACAAGCACATAACATTGGACCAATAGATAAACCATAATTCTCTCTCACATTTATAACCCAATTGGCAAGATAACCCTACATCAATGCTGAAAGTTTATATTCAGTAACTTGTTTAACAAAATCTTGATTTTAACATTAGGCATTAGTTTTCTTAGAGTATGACAATTTTGTAAGAGAAAAAAAAATTAGTATAGCAAAAACAAGCTCTAATTTAGTAACTTATTTGACAAAACTCTAATTGAAAACTAGGTGAATTTTCCCAATGTATGATAAATTTCTAATATAAAATGTGCAAAAACAACATTGTTTCAAATATTGTTTCTTTCTCTCTCCCCTTCCACTACCACTCTACCATAATAAAACAATATTTAAATAATAACCCAATTTGAAACAACAAACTTTAAGGTTATGTTAATGAAAAAAAAATTAAAAAAAGCTCTCTGTTATCAACATCTCCAAAACTAACATTAGGATTTCCCAAATGAAGTCCACCTTTATAAAAACATAGACTAATAGAACCTTGTATGAGTAGACACAATCTAGAAGTACAAGAATGGATGTTTACATTTTGGTGGGTATATAAAGTTGTAGTGCACCTCTACCCAAAAGCTCAAATATATTACTACTTAGAACAAATAATAGAAAAAGGGTCCCTTAATTCCTTACTAAACATTATAAATAAGGAAAAAGCAATAATATAACTACTGTATAAATGCAACAAAAAATTTAAAACATATAAATGAAAAAATTGAAACACATAATGAATAATATTTATAACATGAACAAAAAACTTATAACAACAATGCAACACTTAAAAAAAATGGTTGTAACAATACAACTGCTATACCATAATCGATCCCTATAAACAATTACAAATAATAAATAAAGAAATAAGAAAATTTTATTTCATTATGTTGGAAAAATCAGGGGAAAAAATTAGGCCTAATGATTTCTCAAAACGAATATTAATGAAATTGTATGATATAGTATCATAATAATCTTCCTTGAAATATTGTACATAATAGTGGTTCTCTTCATTTGATGTAATGGCATCTGTATACCTACAAGTAAAATATGGATCACTTTTGAATAGTTAGAGACCCGACTAGAAAATATCATAATTTTGGTCATTTGTAATCATTTATAAAATATTTAACTTTATCTTAATGTGTATTTGCCAAAGTAGAACAATGTTCAATCCTAAAAACATTATTGGTGATTAGATACTGGGAGATGGTTTTCACTTAATTGAGGATGAAACATAGTCTACTGCAAGTTTTTAGTTGCCAACTTCTATCTAAATCCAACATTAGAAAGCATAAATTACTTCCACAATATCAAAAAAATATTTAAAATGGACCGAATAATCAACTAAATTTTGACATAAAAATTTTAAAATTAAATGAGACAATTTCTCAAGTCAATTAACCTTTTAATCTCATAATATATTTAATATTATTAGCTAAAAGAAATTCTTATAAGGAGCTAAGGGGTTAAATTCTAAAAGTAAGGGACACAAAATATAAAGAGCAAAGATTAAAGTATTTCTAAAATCAATTTTCAGAAATAAACATGAAACTAATTTAAATTTTAACAACAATAAAAAAAAATTGTTGTAGCCATTTTCTTTTATAGAAATCTCTAACTGTTTGGTCAAATATTGATTATCTAGTAAAGCTAGAGGCTGTTTTATAGGTTGATACAGAAACAAAGTAAAAAGTTGGTAAATTATTAATACAAAACTTACATTCTTTTTGTGTCTACATATAACTATATGCATTGCAACAACAATGTAATAATTTGTCATAGTAGTTCATAAACAATTAAATAAAGCTAAACTTAAAAACAAACCAAATGATTGACAAAGCTTCACAATTCACCACAATATCTTTCTACATTGAATCAATATGTACTAAACTGAACTCAAATGCTATACAAGCGTTAAATATCAACATCTAAGAAAAATTATTCTAAAACTTAAATTGAGGTAATACAAATCATTCGATCTAGAATATAAAAGATTAACAAGTATTTAAATAATATAACACTTAATAAATGTCACTATTATTGTTGGATTCAATTTTAGATTAAGCAATTGAAATGATATGTATGTGAAGGAATAAAAGTGCGTATAAATTGGTTAGTTGTTTGGATATAAAAAAGTTTTTAAGTTGGTTAACTACTTGGTTGACGTGGCATTGAGATAGATATTTGTTAGTTAATCCAATTGTATTTTGTTAATTATCTTGTGATTAGTTACATTGATTTGTTAGCAATTTGCTTTTGGTTGGTTCTTTTTAGATTGTATAAATAGTAGAGCTCTTGTACATTGTATTCAAAGTTAAAAAATCAAGTTAATGAAAATTTAGAAATTCTTTTCTTTAGTTTTCGTTTCTTGGAAAAATCCTTTTTCTTAAACTAAACAACTTTTTTTGAATTCTTTGTTGGAATAAAAGTAGAAAATGGCTAGCACTGATTTATTGGTTTTAAATGCAGTTGCAAACATAACATTCTTATTCGTTATTCTAATTAAATTGAATGGAACAAATTTCCTTACCTGAAAGTCATAGGTGCTCTCTTTGATAAGAGGAAATGGCATGAAAAGTTTCATAATTGAAATTAAGCTTATCCTCTTACTTTTAGATCTAAAGTTAGTGAGAATTTGATCATTGAAAATTTTGATTACATAATGTAGAAGAGGAAAAATCAACTTTTATTAGGCTAGTTGATGTCTTTTATAATGGAGTCTATAATTGGTTTAATAATTGGTTATAAAACTTTCTTAGAAGTGTGAAAAGCTATTTTTATGCAATTTGACTCTCAATCAAAGGTTCAAACTCTTCAATTAAGGTTTCAACTTTAAGCTATCAAAAAAGAAAGTTTATCAATAGGGAATATTTTGATAGAATAAAGCATATTTCTAATCATTTTATTGTAACTAGTTTCCCTTTATTTAATGATGAATTTATATTGTATCTTTTTAGTGGTTTTGGATCAAAATATGATCCAATTTTTGTTAATATAATAAGTTGAAATGAATCCTTAAATGTCTTTGAGGTTTATTCATCACTTGTAACTCATGAATATAGAATTTAACAATTGAATTCGAGTAATGCAGTTATGACACAGAGATATTTTAATGTTAACTACTTAAAAGCTAAAAGTTTGTAGAAGAAAGATGGTGTACAGTTTGGATATAATGGCAATAATAATTACACAAAATGGAATAGGCAAAGTTGTCTCAGTTGGAAAAGGTATTTTTGAAGGAAGAAAATAGATAGATTTTTATTTTAGTAGTTTAATAGTTAAAATTATTATTATTTTAAATTTTTGAACTCTAAATCAATAGATTTTTGGATTAAATGTAGTAGTTTAATCGAAAAATTTCTTAAAAATTATTGAAAATTAGACGAAAAATTGTGAAATTTTGATTGGAGGTGAAAATGTAAAAATTGTGAAAATTTTATATTATTTTATAAAATAAGTGAATTAAGTGCAAACAGTTAAAAATTTTAGGGTCAAAATAAAAATTTTTATAATTTTAAGGTAATATGATAAATTTTAATAATTTTAGATTTTAAGTGTAAATATTTTTAGGGTATTTCTGTAAGTATTCATATTTTAAGAATTTTTTTTTAGTAATTTACTATTATTAATAACTTTTATTTTAAAAATTTAAAATTCTAAAATTTTTAAATCAAACGTTAGTTTAATTTTAGGTCAGGACTTATTTGTATTTCATTATAAGCATTATAAGTTATTAGTTTATTTTAATAAGTATTTATTAATTTTGTAAAGTGATATTAGGTAGTGATAGAGAAGGAAAAAAAAGAGTATGAGAATTATAAATGTATGGATATCTTTTGATTTAAATAGGTAATTCACATATTTTGATGTTTTAAAAATTAAAAAATGAGGTTTTATATTAAATTTTTATGAAAAAATTATATTTCAATAATATGATTGCTATTTTATGCTATTATGTATAAATTTTTTTAAGAATTTAACAATGTTATTCTTGTTAAATTATACTTCTGATGTTTGAAATATTACGAAATAATATGAACAAATTATTTTATTATTATTGTGTTTTATTAAATTATATAATGATGTATGGTCTTTTATTTAATACCAATAACTATAGACATAATTTTGGTTTTATGGTGAAAGCCTGTAAATTTAAAATTATGGACGGTAATCCCTGAGTATAAAACTCCTAAAGTACACAAGTTACACATTTATTGGACTGTAGTTCTTGAAAATAGTGTCTCAAAACTATACATTACATATAATGATAACTAAATTGTATTGTTATTGTATTATTTATTTATGTTTATTTATAACTTGATTAATTGAAAGTATAATTATTATTAAATTTATTTAAAAAACTTCAGTTATATATAAATATTTACGAGACTTTACCTTACACCTTACTTTTTAGGTTCTTTTGGAGCAATTAAAAATATGTGAACTTAGAGTAAAGTTTGTCCTTTTGTTAGATATATTTTGGAGGGATATTTTACGATATATATCATGTTTGTTAAGACATCGTAGGGAGACTATTCATATTTAATTAAATAAATGTATTATATTTTGATGTGATATATTTTGTTGTGGCGGTAGTTTAAAATTTTATGAGAAATATAGGGAGTATTATAAAATTTTAATACTTGCAAGTTTATATTGATATTGCTCATGTATAGTGAAAACTCTATCAAAATATTCACAACCACATTCTTTCACTTTAAATTATTTTATTAAACTTTAATTTATGAACCCTAATTTTGAGGGTGTGACATACTTTTTTCATATTTAAGAAGCTATAACAACCATAAAATGAGTCTTTATTCTTCCATATGTCTTTTTCTTAGTTATAGTTTTATTCGTAAGGATTATAAATGCTTGTATTCTTTAGGTTGATTTATATTGCTAGACATGTTATTTTTTATGAATTCTCTTTTCCATAATCTACCTTGTTTCTTTTTATTGGTATTTCAACTTCTTCCTCAAGTTTCTCTTTATAAATTATTGTTGTTTAGTCTTCTGTTTGGCCTTTATCTTTAGCAATTGCATCTCTTTTCAACAACCTTCCACAACTAGCATAGAAACACATCAATATCAAGTAACTTCTTTTTTCGAGATTACAATTTTCATGGTTTCATCTTAAAATGTACATCCTATGACAACTAAGTCTAAGAATGGAATTTCAAAATCTACAATTTATCATGTTATTGCCTTACATATTGATCCTACTTCTATTAAGCAAGTCTTATAGATTCCAATTTGGAAATCAACTATGTAGGAAGAAGATAATACCTTAATTAGAAACAATACATAGACCTTAGTTCTTTTTTCTCATGATTTCATAGTTGTTCATAATATATGGATTTTTTGAATTAAGTATATCTTTAATGGTAGTATTTCCAAGCACAAGGCAAGACTAGTTACCAAGGACTTTTATCATATTCTAGGGGTTGATTTCTTTGATACATTTAGTGCTATAATCAAGGCTTTTATTATAAGAATGGTGCTTAGCATCACTGTAATGAATGATTGGTTTAATTTGACAAGAGACATTAATGATATTTGTCTTAATAGTACTTTTTCTAAGATATATATATATATATATGTCACAACTTAAAGGTTTTATTAATGTTAGATTTCCTAATCATCTCTGTAAGTTGAACAAGGCCCTTTATGGCCTTAAACAAGTCCCAAAGGCTTAGTATGAAAAGATTAAAAAAACATTGATTAAGTAGTGTTTTTAGAATTTAAGAGTTGATACTTTTCTTTTCATCAAACATACATCAACTTCTCTTCTTTTTATTTTAATTTATGTCAATGACATATTTATTACCAACTCAATCAAAGTATTAACTAAATATTTTATTCTTCAACTTAGTCAAGTTTTTGCTCTTAAAGACATGGGCTTGATTAGATATTTTTTAGGCATTAAAGTTACACATACACCTAATGGTATTCATTCATCTTAGACAAAGTATATTAAGGAAGTTTTCATCTCGAGCTAATATATTAGATTGTAAGGAGTCTACACTCTTATGATTTTTGGTGTAAAGTTGACAAAGAATGAAAATGAATTCTTTATTGATATTTCATTTTATAATAGTATCATTGGTAGCCTTCAATATATTACTCTTACTAGACCTTAAATTTTTTGGTTAATAAATTTAGTCAATTTCTAGCTTGTCATATTGACCAGCATTGGAAGGCTAGCAAAAGACTTTTTAGATACCTACAAGCCACTAATTCTTATTATTTAAATTCTCTTCTAATGATCATCTCACTATTGTTTTCTTTGTTGATGCTGATTAGGCATATGTTTTTGATGAACGAAAATCTCTTAGGGCTATGTTATCTATATAATGGCAATTTAATTTCATGGTTATCCAAGAAACAATAAGTTATCTTTTGTTTCAACACTGAATTTGAGTATAGGTCTTTAGCCTCTACATGCTTTAAAATTTCTTAGTTACTTTTTTTTCTTAATGAGCAACATATGTCTTCTACTATACTTATTCTTTAATGTGATAATCAAAGTGCAACTACCTTAGCTCATAATCTAGTTTTTCATACCCAAACCAAACATATTAAGCTTGACCTTCATTATATTTGAGATAAAGTTCTTAACAAAAAATTGGATATTCGATATGTTACAACTCAATTTTAGGTAGCTGATATTTTGACCAAAGCTTAATCTTTTACTCAATTTGTTGTTTTTTGAAGCAATCTTAAAGTTCTTCCCAAACCTTCTTAAAAGGGAATGAAAGGCTATACATGTGAAGGAGTAGAATGGTTAGTTGCTTTGATAAGTAATTGTATTTAAAGGTCTTTAAGTTGGTTAGCTGCCTAGTTGAGCTAGTATTGAACTAGAAATTTGTTAGTTAATCTAGCTAAATTTTGTTAATTATCTTGTGATTAGTCTCATTAATTTGTTAGCAATTTGTTTCTAGTTAATTCTTTTTAGATTGTATAAATAACAAAGCTCTTGTACATTGTATTCATAATTGAAAAATCATGTCAGTGAAAATTCAAAAATTCCTCTCTAGTTTTTGTTTCTTAGGAAAATTCTTTTTTCTTAAACCAAACTTCTTTCGAAATATTTGTACAATACCTTAAAATTCTTAAAAAGTATCTTACAATGTAGTGAATTATTAATTCAATGCATTCAAATTTGTGCCATGTGAATATAAGGGAGAGAAAGAGCCATCATGACACCATGAAATGTAAGAAGATGTGAAAACTTACAATTGCTTAGAGCCAAGATAGCTACTTAAAATAAAAATTAAAATGGCAAAAGACGGACATCATAAGGCTAGTGATGAGTTAGTGAGTGTTTTTGATAGAAAACAGTTACTAGTCGAGAAAGTGATAGAAACTGTGAGACATTGCTTGATGACGATAGTATTTTAGTTAAGTGGCTCTCTAAATTGAGCCATAGTCCAATTATCTTTTTTTTTTTTTTTTTTTATTGGGATATTTTGTGTAAGTTTCATAGAAAAGCAAATTCACCTCTCCTCTAAATTTAAATTAATTAATTAAAAGATAAATATATTCTTAATTTATTTATTATGTACAAGTAAAATCACATACTTAACTTTATTTAATTTTTAAAACTTGTTAGATATATTTTATAAATAAATAAATAATATTTATTTAAAATTTTTTTAATTACATATATATATATTAATTCTCTAATAAGTTAATTTAAAATTACATACTACTCCATATAAGATTTATAATTTATATTAAGAAAATGACTATATTATATAAATTTTCTAATGACGTTAATTAATAATTATAAAATATTTTAATTTTTATTATATAGAATATTTTTATACTACAATAACTGTAGTATAAAAATATTCTA
>CP135553.1:5134256-5205890 GCA_032402905.1 Khaya senegalensis | reverse complement strand
TTATAGTTAAAACTCTAATTTTAAAAGTTAAATATAAATTATTTTTTAAATAATATGTAATATATTAATAATATTTAGTTTAAGTTAATTAAAATTTTATAATATTAAAAGTTTAGAATATAAATTAGTCCCTAATAAAAATAAATTCAAAATAAAAAAAATAAGGATAAGTAAATTAGAGTTTTAACTATAAAAAATAAACAAATGAGGAGTATATTCATTTTTTGATTAATCGATTTAGAGTTAAAAGAGCAGTAGGTATGTTTTTCTATAAAAGTTATCACAAAGTGAAATTATCATAAAATTTAGGAAAGATATCTAATAAAATTCCTCTTATATTATTATTATTATTAGATAATTTTAAATCACAATATTCATTATCGATGTACAAATATCCTTTCAAGTAATATAGTTATGGAGTATTTTTAAAAAAGAATTTGTTATTTGTTAGAGTACATGTGAAATGAAAGAAAATGTTTAGATATGAATCATGAAAGAATATTAATTTAGAATACAATTATTTTCTTAAAAAAATTTAGGTCATAAATGTTTATTTATCTGTAAATTATTAATATAATATTAAGATATAACCTCTTACACAAACTTTTATTATAAAAACTTAAGTGATGAAATTATATTACAATTTTAATATGACAAAGTTTTGTGCTTGTCATATAATTTACACACACACACACACATACATATATATATATATATTTTGGATTATGGTGAATTTTTATTTATTCTTGTAAAATTGCGGGATATGTGGCGTTATTGCAATAATTTATAAAAATAAATTTATACAAAAATTTGTGTTAAATCATTGTACACTTCAAAGAGTACAATGTTTTGATTTGATTACGTGGCAAAACCGGAGAGGTAAATTATCTTGGCATGCGCTTGTTCCTAAGAGTGGGGAACACAAACAAAGCTTTGCATGAATTGATTCAATGGATGTCCACGTCCAGCAAGGCCTGGTTGGTATTGGTTTTGTTAAGAGAACGTGATGGGATGATGTGCAATAAACAAAGCATCACAAGCGTTGACGCTTGGCCTGGCCGATTGATTAATATTGATTTTTTTTTTTTTTGGGGGGAGGAGAATGAGAATGATCTCGATGGAATCATTGTGCTTGCGTTATAATCCCAACGGTGGCAATTTTTATTTCTTTTGGTTTTCAAAATCCTCACCACTTGTATTGTTCTTACTTATTACCTTTTTAACGCCACTTATTTTCTCGTTTCATTCAGTTATTTTATATTTGTTTGTAATTAGTTTTTATTCTTTAATAAAACAAATATTCTAAATTTTATTTCTAATGTTGATGGTTTAGATTTGCTTTCAAAATTTAAAAAATTTTTAAGTAAAATATATTATTTACTTGATATTTAATCTTATTAGAATGATAGATTATTTTTTTTTATAAAAAAAGTACTTATATTACTTATACAATATCCCTAATAATACTAATAACAATTTATTCCCCAAGAAGATGGATTATTTCAAAGCCAAAACTAATAAAAGTTCAACTAAGATCATTGTTAAAAATTAAATATACTAGTTATTTATATAAAGTTTTCACATATTAAAGATTAGAAGAGTGAAATTTAATGTCTAATTTAAGAATCCTAAAATCAAATTTTCTTCTTCCTTAAGTTTTGAGATTTTTAATCCATATTCAAAAGTAAATATACATGAGTTAGAGAATAGACTAACAAAAAGGTAAAAACCAGTTAGAAGAATATACATGAATTAATCATTAATTGGCTAATAAAAATAGTAAAATAATTTTATATTCACCTTTAACTAGCTTAATTGTTTTGTACTATTCTCCAATACCATAAAGCTACTTTCTAGAGTTGAGAATTTAATTTATTCTTTTTATTTATTTATTTTACACCCCTGAAAACTAAGTTGTGGCTAGATTTTAGTTTTAAAAGAAGAAGAGATTTAATTTATCTTTTTTATTTTATTGATTGATTTATTTATTTTTTTGAAAACGTAATATTGTTTTAATTATTTTATTATTTTTATTAGTTAATTAACGATTTTTACTATTAAAAATATTTTTTTTTAATTTTTTTTACAAATATGCATTTAAGTCTAATATCTTCAAATTTTAGGGGAGGCATATAAAATTAACTCAATTAATTTATTGGTAATTTTTTACAAAGTATTTTTTTCACACCTTTTTGATAATTATTGTCCCATACATAATGGTTGTAACTTGCATCCACTTGAATTCCTTTTAACAATTACAATAATAAAAATGATTTTGTATAAGAATATACAAAGATATTTTATAATAAGTACTAATTATGCTTTTTTTTTTGTTTTAAAAATATCGACTTTTTTTTTTATCTAATAATAATAATTATTATTGAAAAGAAAATTATCATGTATTTTCACAAATAACTCTCTAAGTAATTTTTTTAATATTAACAAATAATTTTTCTGTTTTAACAAAACTTTCTAAACACCATTATTATCCATAATTTTCGTATTTTCCACTACAGTACTGTTAAAATACACCAACGGTCGGAACGTCCACGTCACCGTCTAAACAGCGCGCGCGTTCTGTGTTTCTCTGTCTTTCTCCTCAGTTTTCGGCAATTTATTCTCCCCGCCATTTAAAAACTTAAACCAAACAGAACCCGACCTTGTGGTCGATAATTCTCCGCGTTCATCCTCCAAACTCACCATCACCGACCCATGAACAATACTTGGTTCAATCAAACACTGGCTTAATCGACAATTTTTTTCATTTTTTGCAGTCGGAGGAAATTAACATTTTGAGCTGCAGATAATTAATTTAACTATCATGAGCGGAGAGAAGGTTCGTCATGCCCGTGCAGTTCTCTCTGTGTCGATAGTTTTTGTGGTTTTGATTCGTTTCACCAGCCCGGTCGCTTGCCAAAATGATAAAATTCCCGAGTACAATGAAGTTGCAGCTCAGGTTTACTCGGATCTCGTCTATAAAAGCATCGCTAATTTCACCTCCGTCTTCAAGGAAGACGTCTCCAAACATTTGGGCTTCTGCATAACCGACACGTCAGTTGTTTCGCTATTATTTATTATTGATTTTTTTTCCCATTTATTTTTAAGAATAAATTCTTGGAAATAAGAAGTTCTTTTAATAAGGAATGAAGCCCTGTGGTGTTGTGTGCAACTTTGGAAATGTAAGTGAGATTAGGGATTCAATTTCTGCCGTGTTTTAAATTGCAGGGAAACTGATTGGAATGAGGCATTCAATTTTTCCAAGAATACTGAATTCTTGGCCAATTGCGCCAAGGTAATGAAAGGTACAAACTCTATAATTATTTTCAAATCATATTGCAATACAAATACTTTGATTCAATAAATTTAAGTTTTTTTGCCGTCTATATGGATTATAATTATAATGTCAACTCGAACGAGTAGTTAGAATGAACCTTTGGAGCATACTAGTGTTATAGAAATTTAAAGGATGAATTTAGCTCTCCGGAGTAGAAAATTTTCTGAAACTTCAGTAGTGGTATTTGTTGAACTCTGGGGAAATATACTATGAATTTTGAAACCAGAAGGTCTAAGTATTTTAGTTGATTCTCGAAAAAAGAAATATTAGAAGATCAATGTGTGAGAGAGATTTTGGTTTGGTTCACTGGAATGATTGCCATATGTGCATGTATATCATGTTCCTCTTGGCCTGTTTCTTCTCTAAATATAGTCGATACATGTAAATTACCAGTCAGTACTGTATGAATGCTGCAAAGAAATTAACGAAATATTTAGTAAACAAAATGAGAAGAAAAGTCATACCCGATATACTGCATTTTAGAATTATATTTGCTAGCTTGGAAAAAAATTACAATAGCACTATCTTTTATTTATTTACTTATTTAAGAATATCAGTTGAATTTGTTTCAGTGCTGTTTCATTTTGCAAGTCTGATAATGTTCTGGTGGATCAATAGGAGATGTTACACAACGCCTGTGCACAGCTGCAGAAATAAAGTTCTATATCACTACTTTCACCATGAATGCGCGGTCTTCAGGCTCAGGAAAGACAACTCTTTCTTTAAAACCAAACAAGAACTGTAATCTGACCTCATGGGTTTCTGGATGCGAGCCGGGATGGGCTTGTAGTAGTGGAGTTGAGAAAGTTGACATGAAAGATTCAAAGAAATTTCCTTCTCGAACTGAAAATTGTGCAGCTTGTTGCGAGGGTTTCTTCTGCCCTAAGGGTTTGACTTGCATGATACGTATGTTATTAGAATATTTATTATCTGATTTTGTTGTAAGTTTTAATGTAGCATGTCTTTATATTCTTAATAAAGCCTTAGGTCAATTAAAAAGTTTGATCCAGCATTCACGATTTTTCCTATGAATTTCTTTAGTTTAACATCATGACAAATATTATTCTGTGAATATCTAGAAATCACATTAAGGAAAATCTCTTCTACTGGAACGGACAGCCATATGTTTTAACAATATTTATCATCATATATCTGGAGTTCTGGTGTGTTATGGTAGTTTTCTTGCTCGAAATTTTTAGATTAGTACATTTATTAGAATGCTGAATGTTTTGTCCCATATTATTGATGTAATTGAAATTTCCTAACTTCATTTCTCACTGTCATCTATTTTTGTCACTAAAGCTTGTCCATTGGGTGCTTACTGCCCACTTGCAAAACTCAATGAAACCACTGCTGTTTGTGATCCGTAAGTTTGTTCAAGTTTTAATATGTTTTTTTAATCCTGTATTGGTATACATTTATATTTATTAGCAGAAGCAATTTGCAGATATACTTACCAACTACCTCATGGGAATAGAAATCATACCTGTGGAGGAGCAGATGCTTGGGCTGATATCCAGAGTAGTACTGAGGTATTCTGTTCAGCAGGATCATACTGTCCGTCTACTATCCAAAAAATTCCTTGCAGTAGTGGGTACAGAGAATTATCCCAGAACTTCTAGCACTTATCCTTAGAATCGCATGTTTCAATTTTATTATTTCGTCGCTGCATGGCTTTGGATTTTGCTGCCAATACTTGATGCTTTTATTCTTCTTTCTTGAAAATTTCATAGTGGCCACCCGTCGTTCACTGTGTTACTAACGTTTATTTTTCTATAATATTCTTTCAGACATTACTGCAGATTAGGTTCAACTTCTCAACAGGGTAAGCTTTTCATTCACTATTTTGCAAATTGAAAACCTTTTTGGTCTCATTGCTTGACAAGATTTGGGCATCATAGAAATGCTATTGGTCTAATTTCCAAAAATAGATACCACAGCATGTGACTGAAACCACGATAGGACAGCCATAGATGCTGGTGCCAGAAAAATTGCCAAACATGCATGCATGTCAGGATAGCCAAGAAGGAAGTAATAATATTATTAAGTACCTCATACAACAGCAGAAAAGGTTGTGATTCTTCATCATAACAAATGGAAGTACTGAAGGAAAATAAAATTATGCCAACAACTCACTAAAATATACCTTAACGAGCTAGAATTAATTGCACATTTGGGCAAAACCTTGCTGAAACTCAGAGAGTCTAGTTTTCTTAAGTGGAGTAAGTGCTCAAAATAGGAAACTATACTGCATACACACCCACACGTCCACAACCACCCACCCACCCACTCACACAAAAGCTCTTTAGGATTGGACTATGCAGACTTATCAATTCCCTTGCAAAGCAAGAATTGGCTTACTCTTTTTTAACGAGCAGATGAATTAGCATGATTTCTCAACTGGCAGTAAGAAACATTGTGCCCTCATTTTGTTGTAAGGTAAAATATTTCTTATTGGGGCAGAAAAGGTAAAGCAAAATTGGAAATAAAGTGGATATGTCGAACCTCGAAAATTAGCTGATGTTTTTGTACAATAAGCAAATGTTGTTTTCTGTTTATTGACTTAATAATGTTTTATATGTGCGGTGTTGGTTGGTAGGACAAAATGTGGTGCTAGAATTCTTCTTCTTTATTGTGATAAGCTTAAAGTAATCTACTCAACTTTATTTTTTCCCACTTTTAGAACAATAGGGTGCTCAATCATCAATCTAAGTATAATAATAATTTACATGTTCTACTTTTATATAAGAACCTGGCTAGGCTTGATTTTAGGAAAACAATTAATATTGGCAAATATGATGCTGTACGTGTACTGCAAGCTGTGCACATTATTGTTATGATTAAACTTTTATGTCACATTCATATCATTTCTCATGTACTGTAGACTGTTAGAATTCATTATTGTTAATTGGCATTGATACTTCTGTCAATTTGTATCTTTTGAGTATAGTTCATTTTTTTTTTAACCTTTATGTTAATGATTTCAGAGAGCATATAACGTTTGTACATTGAACTTGCAGAGTGTTTATGGTTGGCAACCTGTAAGCCTCGATCAGCAAACCAAAATATCACTGCATATGGCATCTTGTTGTTTGTGAGTGACCACCTTACTACTTTGGCAAGATAATACTGATTTTCAGAGACTTAAAATCTTGAAATAAACTGTTCCGTCATATATACTTGTCATGATTCAAATTATTTTCTTGGATTAACTTGTTACAAACCAATTTCTATACCTACTTATGGATTAGTTTTTGTGGAGAAACACCACAGGCATGCTGGAATTTCTAATAAAAGGAGGAAAACCATGCACCTAAAAACTAGATGAGTTTTCCATTATGCTAGCCATGTTGGCTTTGCCACCCTGACCAAATCATGTCTTGGTGTTCATCATTGAAACTTTCACTAGTGGCATTGGTTGATGATGCATATTTTTCAAATCATCAAAACCTTAAATCTTCTGCATAGGTTTTATCTTTAATCTTCTCTAGCTTAGCATTTATAATTTATCTTGTAAACAAATCCAACATGTCTGTTTCTAATTTCACTTGTCAACACAGGTTGGATTAAGTGTCATGGTTGTTATTTTATATAGCTGTTCTGACCAAGTGCTTGCAACTCGAGAGAAAAGAATAGCACAATCCAGAGAAAAGGCAGTTCAAACTGTAAGGGAAACAACACAAGCTCATGAAAAATGGAAATCTGCTAAAGATATTGCTAAGAGGCATGCAATTGGTTTGCAAACACAGCTATCACGTACATTTTCTAGGAGAAAATCTACAAAGCAACCTGAGACGCTGAAAAGTTCTAACCAACCTAAACCTGGAACAGATGCTGCCTTACCACCTTTGCCTCTAGGTGCTCCATCTTATCTAGCATCGAAAGGAAATAAAAAGGAGAAAAGCAATCTCACCAAGATGTTACAAGAAATTGAGAATAATCTTGAGAGTGAAGATGGATTCAATTTGGAGATTGGAGATAAAAATTTTAAGAAGAATACCCCTAAGGGTAAGCAGTTGCATACTCAGAGCCAAATGTTCAGGTATGCATATGGTCAAATTGAGAAAGAAAAAGCTTTGCAGGAGCAGAACAAGAACATGACCTTCTCTGGTGTAATCTCGATGGCTAATGATAATGAAATCAGAAAGCGACCTACCATTGAGGTGTCATTCAAAGATTTGACGATTACTCTGAAAGGGAAAAACAAACATCTGATGAGGTGTGTGACTGGCAAACTATCCCCTGGCAAAATTTCGGCTGTGATGGGTCCTTCTGGGGCGGGGAAAACAACATTTCTCTCTGCTTTGAGGGGAAAAGTACCTGGGTGCATCATGAGTGGTACGGTTCTTGTGAATGGAAAGGTTGAGTCTATTCAGGCATACAAAAAAATTATTGGTTTTGTGCCACAAGATGACATTGTGCATGGAAACTTAACGGTAGAGGAAAATCTCTGGTTTAGCGCAAGATGCAGGTATACGAGATCAATTTTATCATTTTAGCAACCTTTATTTTGAGGACATACATCTCTGTGTATACGCATGGCTTGTGCTTTTGTTTATGAATAACAGAATGTTCTTGTAATGATTCACAAGCGATCATGTTTTCATCATGCGTGGACATTATTAGTGGTTGTTTTGTCCATTGGTTCACTGCATATTAGTTGTATTGTTCTGTGCCATGTTTTTGGCAGCACTGTTTCTTTTTAACTTGCTACATTTCTGAATACTGTAGACTTCCTGCTGATCTGCCAAAACCGGAAAAAGTGCTTGTTGTGGAAAGAGTCATCGAGTCCTTGGGGCTGCAGCTAGTGAGGGATTCTTTGGTTGGGACAGTGGAAAGGAGAGGAATCTCTGGAGGTCAAAGGAAACGAGTAAATGTTGGACTTGAAATGGTTATGGAACCTTCACTTCTGATATTGGATGAACCAACTTCTGGTCTAGATAGCTCATCTTCCCAGTTACTTCTTAGAGCTCTTCGTCGTGAAGCTCTTGAAGGAGTAAACATTTGCATGGTCGTCCACCAACCAAGGTAAATTTACACTTAATATTTAAAAGAAGGCTCATCATATGTAATTAGATTTCATGTTTTCCCCTGTGCTTTGTGGTTTTATGTATTTATTTCCTCCTTGTGGCTGTTCAGAGATGAACTTAGTTTTACTTGCCTTCCTTTATATCCTTTTGAATCCACTAAATGGTTCACAAGCTAAAAGTACTCGGTTCTTTTTCTCTCCTTTCAGCTACACATTGTTCAGAATGTTTGATGATTTGATACTTCTAGCGAAGGGAGGTCTTACTGTATATCATGGACCAGTAAAAAAAGTTGAAGAGTACTTTGCTAGCCTCGGAATTACAGTGCCCGACCGAATAAATCCTCCAGATTATTTCATTGACATTTTAGAAGGCATAGTAAAACCGAATACAAGTTCAGGAGTTGATTACAAACAACTTCCTGCCAGATGGATGCTTCATAATGGATACCCACTTCCCATGGACATGCTACAGAGTGTGGAAGGAATGCCAACATCAGCTGGAGGAAATTTGACTCCAAGAATTAGTAATGGTGAATCTGAAACTCAATCTTTTGCAGGAGACTTTTGGCAGGATGTAAAATGCAGTGTCGAGCTCAAGAAGGACAGCATACAACGTAATTTCTTAAATTTAGGGGACTTATCCAAAAGGACTACCCCAGGTGTCTTTCAGCAGTATAGATACTTCCTTGGCAGGTACGTTCGGCAACTTGTTTTAATGGTGGCCTGGCCACTTGCCTACTCTCTATTATTCTTGACCAGTAATTTATTTAATATTTTGTTGCCAAGAACTGGGGCCTTTGGTTTATGTCCATGCATTCTTATGGGGTAGGGGGAGAGAACCAACTGTAATAAGTTATACTTGGGAAAATTGACAAGTTTCTCTGCGGAAATTTTTAGTTATTGAGTTTATAAAGTTCATTTGAAAATTTGGTTGATATTTTCGCTCTGTTCAAGTCCATCAAGTTTCCGTTCTTTATAGAGACTCAACCTAATTTGTTCCACGACGGGTTTCTTTGGCTTGCAGGGTCAGTAAGCAGCGACTACGGGAAGCTAGGATTCAAGCTGTAGATTATTTAATTTTATTACTTGCTGGGATCTGCTTAGGGACACTTGCTAAAGTGAGTGATGAAACTTTTGGGGCAACAGGTTACACGCACACTGTCATCGCAGTTTGTAAGTAAAAATCTTCAGATTTTCAAGTTCTTGGAGTGAAATAATTAACTATACCTAGGAACTTATTCCAATTAAAAATTCAACAACTCATATTTTAAGGTTTTTTATTCTAGCATTGTTTAGAATTTCTACAACTATGAATTCCAAGTCGTCTTTTGTTAATTAAATAGGAGTTGTTTGAGCTCCCTTGTGATTCTCATCGTCATCTAAGCATAATTGGTTGCAATACAGCTCTGCTATGCAAGATTGCAGCTTTGAGATCTTTTTCTCTGGATAAGCTTCACTACTGGAGGGAGAATGCTTCTGGCATGAGCAGTCTAGCTTACTTTCTTGCAAAGGATACGGTTGATCATTTCAATACACTCATCAAGCCACTAGTGTATCTTTCCATGTTCTACTTCTTCAACAATCCAAGATCATCTGTCACTGATAATTATCTTGTTTTATTGTGTCTGGTGTACTGTGTCACCGGTATAGCCTACATTTTGGCCATCTGTTTTGAAACTAGTCCAGCTCAGTTGGTAAGCACTTACACATTTAACATGGAAATATTTCATTGCTTCAAAGTTAATACACACAAGTGTACAACTTCTTTTCCTCCTCTGACCAATCAATCCGCTTTTGGTTTTATGTTTATGCAGTGGTCGGTGCTTCTACCAGTTGTTTTGACTTTGGTAGCAACCCACACTGACAATACTAACAAATTTATAGAAAAAGTATCAAACTTGTGCTACACCAAGTGGGCTTTGGAAGCATTTGTGGTATCAAATGCCAAAAGGTTTAATCTGAAATGACTACCGTTTTTATGAGCATGTCATGCCCTTTCACTTGCCATTTACGTTGATTTACCTTTTCCTTTCCATTTCAGATATCCTGGAGTTTGGCTGATAACAAGATGTGGTTCACTATACGCAAAAGGGTATGATCTAAAGCATTATGGTCCTAGTTTAGTACTCCTTATACTTACCGGTATGCTTGGACGTACCATCGCTTACTTGTCTATGATTACCCTTCACAAGCAATAGATTCAGCCTTTTTCAGTTTTTGTACATTGTTGCTTTCTTTCGTTCTTTCTTTCTGTACAAAACAGAAAAGGTTGGTGGATCATTCTTCAAGTTGTCAAGGACCTCCAGAAACCATAGCATTTGGAAATTCGTTAGTGAGAAGCTTATCGCCTGCAACATGTACTTGTATTTGTTAGTGTAAATGGAGGCCTGCAATTTAAATCCTAAAGAAACACTACTGGACAAGTTTTTGGTATTCAGGGCATGAGGCAACTGAATTTACACAGTAGACAATTATAATCCCCGCATCCAGCATCCTTGTTCTCGTGTATCTATTTCAAATTCAGAATTAATACCTAGTAAAAAACTGTGACCATCACAAATTCAAGAAGACGGTTAGCATCTTTATTCTTGTTCATAACTAACCATCTTTTAATATACTCTCCATTCATCTTACCATACGTATGTAGTAAATACCAATTTTTTCTATTATTATATAATTAATTTTGCCAATTTTGCATTTTTAGTGAAAATTATTATACCATCCTCCCAGGGAGGGAGAAAAAAAAATAGCAAGATATAGGAGCAGTGCTTCTGATATACTAAAAGAAGTATAAAGACACTGAAAGATTAAAAAAAAATAGAGCACGGATAGAAACATCTGATTGATGTGTATCGTAAACATCGATAATGATGAGAAAACATTTTTATTATAGGAACAAATAGAAGACCTAACTACTAAATAACTCGCAACCAAAAGAAGTGAGAGCTGGAAAAATAAAAAGGTGTTGTAACATATGTTACCGGGAAGTATTCATTTTATCACTCAAATTGTCAGAATTAAAAAATAATCATATACTTCCCCCAAGTTCAAGTATTAAAAAATGATCATTTACCTCCCTAAACCCTTCACACCATTAGTTAACTTAAAAATTAAAAGAACCTTTTAGTAATTTGATGATTAAAAAGTTTAATAATATTTTGACATGTCAATAAGCACAATATGGGATACTGCATTTTGTCTAGATCTAATTATTTTACTGTTTCTTCCTTCCGGTTGCTACCCCTCAAACATAATAAAAGAAACTTAAAAGAAAAAGAACTTACATAAATCAACTATCAATTTTGTGATTTCCTTTTTCAAAGGGAAATTGATTTCAGCTCCAAACAAAAAATTGAAAAAAAAAAAAACAAAAAACCTCATTATACATATATATAATATTTTGATTGTAGAACTTTTATGTGGTTGATGGAGTCATAATAAATTTATTCAACATTTTATTTATTTTGAATATATAATTTCTTCATATTTGATTCTAATAGATAAATTCAGAATGCATTTAATTTCGTAGTGGATTTACTTGTGATTTGGTGATAGGGGTGAAGCCTACTCACTTAAGTGACAGATTTGACTTTTATAAACATATTAATTAATACTATGTATATTCTTTATAATTTATAATTAGGTTTTTTTAATTTATAAACATATTTCTCTTTGTAGAGTTTTTCTTTATTTATGTAAGTCTACATATTATGTATAAATACCCTTACATTAGATGATATATTCAATTCATCCATTATTTGAGTTGGTATCATAGTAAAATTAAAAAATTAAATAGAAAAGAATTTTTGTTGTCTTTTTGTGTAACATCTATCAACAAGTTTTACCTAATTCTAAGACTTTGCTACCATCTCTCTCTTTATAATGCTGCTACTTATCTTCAATACCTAAACCTAACACTAATTCCTATCCACCACTTGGCCACAATCCATTGCTACCAAAACAACCACTTATTCTTCCTCTAATAGAGATTTATTTTTTACAACAAGATGTTCTCCAAGATGACTATTCATGAAACTTCTACTTTACTTTCTATTAAAATTTGATGGTGCTAATTATTATGTTTGGTCCAAAATTTTGTTTGGAGATGCATATTCTTGGTAAGGAGAAAAAAAAAGGCTATCATAGGGAAAAGTTTGCACTTGCGGAGCATAATTCAAATAAGATGAATGGGATGCTAAAGATGCCTTACTTAATTATTGGCTTATCAATTCCATGAACGATAATCTATTTTCACACTTTGAGTAGTGCGAAACAGTTAAGGAGGCTTGAAATGCGCTCAAGATGAGTTACTTTGATGTCTCTAATTCTTCTTAGGCCTATGATCTAGAAAAAAAAAAAATCCTTTTAATTGCATTAAGGTGGTGGCCTCTTGCCGAATACTTCAATGAGTTGAACTCAATCTTCATTGAACTTGATTATTGAAGGCCAAAAGATATGACATGTGCACCTCGTATTGAGAAACAAAATAAGCATATCATTGAGCATCAAGCCTGTAAGTCTTTTGCAAATCTGGTTCATAGTTTGGATCAAGTTAGTAGTTGTGTTATGGCTACATCTCTTTTGCAAAGCCTAAAAAATGCATATTCTCTAGTTTGTTGTGAAACGTAGAGACAAGTTACCACGAGAACAGAGGATCAATGTAAGGCCTAGGCACTTGCTATCCAAAAGAATAATGCTTAGCTAGCTACTCTTACTAACTTTACTTCTCGTTTCTGCACTCACTGCAATAATACCATCCATATAGTTGATGTGTTTTGGAAGAAAAATAGCTATTTGAAGTAGTTCGAGTTTAAGCAAGCAGGGAAAAAGAACAAAAACTTGCTCAAGTTGTTGTCACCAACACTACTTCATCTTCTATTTTTTATTACTACTAATTGTCCCATACTTGACTCTCTAATATGTTCACATGTTAAATGTATCCAACTATTAATCAGAATTCTATTTCAATTACAAGGATCGAGAATAACTCACTTTTACCTATAAGCATGGAAACTAAACCTTTTATTTAGAAATAGTAGTGAAAGCTTAAATAGTCCAATGAAACTTACCTCTTAACATTATTGTTTGCTATCAAATTTGGATCGATAAAAAGGTTTTTCAAACTCTCTTAATTCTTACTTGATGGTAATTAATAAAAAAAATGAGTTTAGAAACCATCTACCATGTATTCTTCTCCTTATATAAGTTTTTTCATAAAAAATTATATAAGAGTTATTAAGCATTAAGTATAGCAGTTTTCACTTTCAAATGACAAGTTTTAGAATTATAAAAATAAGGTGGAAAGTTTAATGGTAGTTATGAAAGTTGTAAACCACTTTTGGTTGTTACTACCACAAATAAGGTAGTCACCACTCACGTTGTCCCACTTGATCTATAACATTCATAAATTCTCATAATTAAGAAATAAATGCATAAATCATGGTGATAGGTTATTCAAATTGATAACTTTTCTTCCATGTATTATAATGTATTATATTTCTTACCTACTTTTCTATACGTGAAAATTTATGAATAAACTTTATGTTTATTATTGGTTCTCTTTAATAACCTTAATTTAATGAATAAATCTCATATTTATTGTAAGTGTAATTATAAATGATTTTTCTCTTTCATAAATGTGTACACCATAATGAGAAAATATCATATAAATAGAATTTCATTAATATCAATATGTATAAATTTACATAATAGAACCAAGTATCATATGAATTACATGATCTTTAAATTTTAATAGTGTCATATTTTTTATTAAAGAATCTGCAATTATCAATTTAGTACTGACATGCTCAATGACCGTTTTATTCTCTTTAATACGTTTCCTAATAACTAACTATTTTATATTGATGTGTTTACTTTAACTCCCACTTTTATTATTCTTAGTCAAGAATACAGTAGTTGAATTGTCACAATATATCTTCAATAACCTAAAAATTGAATTTATAAGTTTAAACCCAGATATAAAACTCTTTAACCATACTATATAGGAGGTAGCCTTAAAACATGAAATAAACTTAATCTTTATAGTGGAAATAGCAATTAACAACTGTTTAGAGTTTCTCTAAGATATGGTTTCGTCAGTTAATATAAAGATGTATCCAAATGTTGATTTTATAGAATTATCACAGCCAATGAAGTCAAAATCTGAGTAACCAATTACTTCCAGATTGTCAGTTTTTCTATACACAAACATGTAATCTTTGGTCCCTTAAAGGTACGTCAAAACTTTCTTTGCAATTTTCTAGTGGTTCATATCTGAGTTACTTTGATATCGGCCCAATATTCCAATTGTGAAAACTATGTCAAGTCTTATGTAGTCTTGAGCATACATAATGCTTCCAATAGTTGAAGCATATGGAATGTTGTTCATTTATTTTTTTTTCGAGATCATTTCTAAGGCATTGGCTCAAATTGAATTTATCTCCCTTAATAATTAGTGCTATACTTGGAGAATAATTTTTCATCCGAAATCTTTCTAATATTTTGTTTCATATAAGTTTTCTAAGACAAACCTAAAATACATCGATGCATATCTCTATGTATCTTAATGCTAATAACATAAGATGTTTCATTCATATATTTCACATCAAAATTTTTATAAAAAAATTATTTTACCTTATATAGAAACCTTTTATCATTGGTTACAAGTAATACATTACTACATATAGAACAAAAAAATAAATTTTACTTCCACTAACCTTCTAGTATATATATTGATCAATGATATTCTTTTCAAAATCAAATGAATAAATAATTTTATGAAACTTTAAATATCACTGTCAGGAGGTTTGTTTTAATCCATATATAAATTTCTTAAATTTATAAATCAAATGCTCACCATCACTAGAAGAAAATAATTAAGGCTATTTCATATAAACATATTCTTCTAAATCTCCATTAAAAAATATTATTTTCACATCCATTTGATGTAACTCTAAATCAAAATGAACTACTAATGTCATGATTATATGAAAATAATTCTTTTTAGACACAGGAGAAAATGTATCTGTATAATCGATTCCTTATTTTTTAGTGAATTATTTGGTAATAAGTTTAACCTTATATATCTCAATGTTACCTAATGAATCTTTTTAAATTTTAAAAATTCATTTACATCGCATGGGTTTAAACTTTTTAGGTAATTTAACAAGATCTTAAACTCTATTCGTTGACATAGAATTTATCTCATCTTTCATGACATCATACCATAAGTTAAATTGCTGACAACTCATAACTTGTGAAAACGTTTTCGGATCATTTATGACTCTATTATTGTAATTTGACTCTTATAAATACATAATATAATCACTAAAAATTGATAATTTTTTTACTCTAATAGATCTTCTTAATATTGTTTCAATATTTTTCTATAGAGTATGTTGTACAACTGATTGTTCACCAATCTTATCTACTAAAATATCACCAGTTCATGAAATTTAACTATCATTTGATTGATTATCAATTATTATCTTGTCAACATCCATTTGTACCAGAGGGATATTGTTGATAGCAATTACTTTAGTACCTAAAATAGACAGTTCTAAATGATTATTCTCAAATATTATATTCAGATATTGATCTCTCCCACTTATCAAGTCATTATCAAAAAACTAAGTGTTTCATGATTCCACAAACTTAATATAATATAATGGATAATAAAATTTATATCCTTTAGACTTTTCTGAATATCCAATGAAATATCTACTAATAGTTCTAAGATCTAATTTCTTCTCATGTGGATTGTAAACTCTTATTTCATAAGGACAACTTCAAATATGTACATATTGCAAATTCGGTTTTAAACCTTTTTATAACTCAAATGGCATTTTAGTAACTGCCTTAGTTGAAACCTAGTTTAATATGTACACAGCTATCTTAAAAGTTTCAATCTACAAGAACTTAGAAAGTTTGAAGTTATTTAGTATACTTTGTACCATATCCAACAATATTCAATTTCTTCTTTCGCCTATAACATTCTGGTCTAGAGAACTAGGCATAGTGTGTTGGGCAATAATCTCATGCTCTTGAAAAAACTTCACAAATGGTCTAAGTGTTTGTCCATTCTCTGTGTATTTACCATAGTATTCACTACCTCTAATAAACCTCTTAATCTTTATTTACTTACCGTATTATTCCTCTACTTTAATTTTGAATATTTTAAAAGTATATAATATTTCATCCTTAGTATCTAGCAAATAAAGATACATAAATTATAAATAATCATCAATAAAAGTGATAAAATACTTGTGGCTATGTGAGTTTATATTATGACTGCAAATGTCCATATGTATGATTTCTAATAAGTCTGAACTCCTCTTAATACCTTTCTTTAATTTATTGGTCAATTTACCCCTTATGCAGTTCACACAAGTTTTAAAATTAATAAAATCTAAAACACTAAGTATTTTATCATTTATTAACCTTTTGATTCTTTATATGAAAATATGTTCTAATTTTCGATGTCATAACATAGATAAATTTTCATTCATAACACTTCTTTTTATACTAGTATGAGTATGCATTGTATTATAATAAGTATTATTTTGTAAATTAATATAAAAAAGACCATCTGATAATGTATTATTTTCAACAAAATTAGATTTATAAAAATATTTTACAAAAGAATTTAAAAAATTAAAGGAATATCCATAAGGTATCAATTTAGAAATAGAAATTAAATTCCTAAAAAAATTCGAAATATAAAAGGTCTTTTATAAATTCATTACAAAATTACTATTCAGAATTAAACTGCATGTCTCAATAACTTCCACAATTGAGTTTATTTTATTTCTAAAATAGAGAAAACTCTTCACTCCCACTGATTTTCATAGGTTTTGTAAACCCTACAAAATATTCGTAATGTAAATTATAGAACCAAAATCAATCCACCATTTATTATAACAAACTTCAACCATATTAAATTCATAACTTATAAGAAAAAAAAATACCTTTTTTAGTAAACCATTACTGAAACTTAATGTAATCCTTCTTTATATATCCATTTTTCTTACAAAAAAAATATTTGAATTCTTTTTTTATTTCAACCTAAATAAGTATTTTATTTTTTCCTTTCTTCTTAATTTTTTTCTTTGTTACTAGATTTACACTTTGAATATTTACTCCCATTTCTGCAATCAACCTTTTTTTTTGTTGAACACACATGATCATCAATTCATTAATGAACCATTTATCTTTATATATGTTATAAAAAATTTTAAAAGGTTCATATAGTTGAATAAGTGAATTCCAACTATAGTGCACAAGAAAAGATTCAGACATTGTCACATCTAAAGTTTTTAATTAAATTGTAATATCTCTTATTTTCATAATGTGCTCTCGCATACCAAAAATGGTGGTAAGTTTCATTGAAAATAATTGCATAATAAGGGTATTGGCTAATGCTTTATCTGATGACTCAAACTTTTCATTAATAGCTTTCATCAAGGCACAAACATTATCATACTGAGCGACTAAAATACGTATGCTAGTAGAAATTTTAATTTTTATGAATATTACACTAAAGTGGTTAAACTGCTCTCAATGTTCATAAAATTTAATTTGTGTCAGAGTGTTAGCATCAGTAATAGATGGTGATTCATCCTTTCATATAACATAATCTATATCCTGTCACCCTAAATATAATAATATTTTCTATTTTCATATCTTATAATTATCTCATACTAGTTTAGGAATATCTAAGTTGGTATCATATATATTTATAAGTTATGATACTACAAAAATACATACTTATAATGAATTTTATTGAGATTTAAATATTATCATATTTTATCAATATAAAATATGTATAAAATATAAATCACCTGGTATAAAATACTATTTATGGGTTAAATATTTTATTCAAATAAATTCACATATTTTAATGATAAAATTATTATATTTAATTTCTTAACTCCTGTAGATAAATTAAAAAAAATAATATAATATTTTATTCTAATTAATTATATAAACATAATAAAAATTTATATGGAATACAATTTACCACATCTAATATGATTCATTATAATTAATGTATTAAACTATATATGATCCTAACTTAATATAAAGTTTCGTTTAACTTAGGGATGCTGTAACTACTCTTAATGTATGACACTTTTTTGAATCATTAAAATATTCTAATGAATATATTTTAATATTTATACTTTATAGAAATTCTCTCTAAAATATTTCTATATTTATTGTATAGATAATAGAGAGTAAACTATTTAACTATTAATCATAGTAAGTCAATTCTTAAGAAAAATTGGAAGAATTACAAGTGGTTCCATTTAAAACCCAATTTTCTTAAACAGAATTTTTTCATATATGTAATTAAAAATAAATAAAATATTATAACTATACTTAACAATAATATTTAATATAATATTTTATCATTTATTTAAATTTTATGTATTTTTTTAATAAATTTACATACTAACTACTATTTTTATAATATATGCATAAAATAAAAATACATAAATCAAACAAACTAATATATTGAACATATAAAATATAAATTACATGTTTTAGAATAAATAATCAAAATTAAACCTTAACTATGTATATAATATAACATAAATAATATGCATAAATTTAAACATTTAAATTGAATTTAAATTTACATATAATAAACTTAAATAATATATATAATTGAAACAACTAAATTCAATTTAAAATTAAATTATATATTTAGACTAATATCATAATAAATAAAATATATATATATATTTTTTACTAAATTGTATAGTATAATTTAATATTGTGAAAACATTAAAAATAATGTTAAATTGTTAAAATTGTCAATTATATGATAGATAACAAGTGAGCAATCAATTCAGCGTTTTAGCGACAAATCTATGACCTAAAGGTTATGGGTTCAATTTTTGGCGTTTCATAATTTCGTGCAATTAATTCAGAACTGAAAATAGTTAAAAAGACATAAATACACTTTTATGACACAAAAGTAGGCACATGCCCCAATAGTTAAGAATATGAATTCTGGTGGTTTGAGGTTTGAAACTCAATAGCCACATACATTTTTCACATTTTAACCATGAAACAAACGACATGTCATCTGTAGGTTTTAAACAAAACCAACATATCATCTGTTGGTTAGAGTCTTCTTCAACTTTTAGTTGGGTTAACCCAAATCGAAAAAGATCCCAATGCAAACCCAAAATCCCGAATCATGTTTTTAACCATTTTTAATGTCATTTTTAATGCTTTTAACATCCAAAATATCATAAATCCAATAATAAAATAATTTATAATATTTATTTCTATTAAAAACATATAAATTCATATTGCATGAAAAATTAAAATTGGTTTAACAAACTCATACTATCATTTCATATTTTCTTCAAAAACACCAAATAAACTAAGTAAAGCTAAAATTATTATAAGCTCTAATACCAAATGTAAGCATTGAAACTAAAACTTTTGTTTAGAAATAGTTGCGGAAGTTTAAATAGCCCAATGAAACTTACATTTTATTATTGCTATTTACTATTAAATTTGGATCGATAGAAAGGTTTTTCAAACTCTTTTAATTCTCACTTGATGGTAATTAATAAGAAAAATAAGTTTGGGAACTATCTACAATATATTCTCCTCCTTATATAAATTTTTTCATCAAAAATTTTATAAGAATTATCAAGTATTAACCATGACAGTTTTCACTTTCAAATATCAGGTTTTAGAGTTATAAAAATAAGATAAAAAATTTAATGGTAATCATGGGAGAGCCACTTTTAGTGGTTACTACCACAAATATGATAGTCACCACTCATATCACCTACATTTTCCATGTCTTTTATGTTATTTGACCTAATC
The DNA here is from genome assembly GCA_032402905.1 of Khaya senegalensis. Lineage (NCBI taxonomy): Eukaryota > Viridiplantae > Streptophyta > Magnoliopsida > Sapindales > Meliaceae > Khaya > Khaya senegalensis. Next base: position 5,185,680 of record CP135553.1, on the reverse strand, counting down.
TCTCTAACAACCTTCTTTCTAAAAGATAAATTAATCAAAAACCTTAATTGGTCTATAACATTTCATTTATTCATTGTGTGTTCCAAGATAAGCTAACGGAGATGACAATTGGGATTGGTATGAGATAAGAGATCTTTAATACTTGGGGACAAGGGCAAAGGAGTTGAAATCCGAACCTAACTATGGTTTTGAAGTAGATAAAGAATTTGATAGAAATCCGAACCTAACTGTGGTTTTGAAGTAGATAAAGAATTTGATAGGAAATATGTACTTATATAGCATTGTTATTTTTTCTTATTTAGAACATTTATTTCCTACTATTTTGCAATATTTCTACTTCTAGTTTAAAGTGTGAATAATATATTTATACTATAACTATTGTGCCCTTTTTAAAGTGAGTTTTAATAACAATTATATTTATTTTTCATATGTTTAAATAAATGTGTGGTTCTTTTTCTACACATGATTTAGGTCATAAATATTTTATATCTTTTGTTGATGATAATAGTAAGGTGAGTTGGGTTTATTTGTTGAAATCTAAAAGTGATGTTATACATGTCATTAATTAATTTTACAAAATGATCATCACACAATTTCATACTTAGGTTTAGATTTTTCATTATGACAATAGTTCTAAGTCTGTAAATCAATCTTTTACTGATTTCTTCAAATGTAGCATCTTCCACTAAACAACATGCGTTTACATGCCATAAGAAAATATAGCATAGTATAAGCATTGTCATCTCCTTAAGATGTGAACTAGCTTATGATTTACTATACATGTTCCTAATTGTTCGTAGAATAAGGTTGTCATGAATTTTTTTTTTTTAATCAATCAAAATCTTACTAATTAAAATAGCAAATGGATCGAGTTAGTCTAGCCCAATGAAAGGATAAATTGGGCCAAAAAATATGAGGTTGCCATTAGTCCGGGCCAAGCCTAAGCTTGTCAGCTGGGCTTGGCTTGCTAGCTTACTATACCTATTTATTATTTATAAAAGATTTGACCCATTTTCAAATAAAATTTGACCCATTTACAAATTAATATTGTAAGTAAACAATTTTGGCCTATTACCCATTTATATATCAACTAATTTTGACCCATTTATTTTAAATCAATTTAGCATAGAACCTACAATATTAAATAAATTAATTTTCAATTAAATGAATAAACTTCCATCATTACAATTATAGTATATTCCATTTAAATTGGCACCTACTGAACTATTAATATTTTGTACTTCACCCATTTTATTATTTTATATTAAAATTAAAAATTTTAAATTATAAATATTACGAACTAATTTTCATCAATAGAATCATTCTTCATTTTCAGTTCATCGTCTTAATCATCATCTAGAATCTAAATTCTCTATTCTACAACCTTTCAATCTTTCAAGCACATCAAGCAAGTCAATATGTCTAGGGACAATCTTATCTATGTTCTTCCAATCTTTATTTTCTGTATTAAAAGAAAATTCAAATTCTACTATGTACTTTAAAGAAGTTAGTAGATCAAGATCCATAATGGATGATAAAAAGAACACTCTTTCATTTGCTTTCCATCATTACAAAACATAAAAATTTCTTTTTTATTTTATACTAAACATCAAATTATTATTAGTAGAAATATTCTTTTCCAATTCATTATAGCCAATAGAAACAAAGGAGCAAGCAAATCTATTAATAACATTGCTCAAAAATTTTCATAAAAGACTTTAGCTATAAGTTTTTCATGACGTTCATAATTAGTGTATCTATTCTTACCATAGTATATTATTGAACATAAATATTATTTAAAGAGTTCTAAAAAAAAGAATTATTTACATCAAATGTAATATTCAATTTTTTTGTAATTATGTCCATTAACTTAATTACATCATAAAATTTTATTCAAGAATTCATTATTGATGTATATATAAATAATATTAAAATAATTTTCCAGCATTTTTTGAATTTATCTTCCATAGTAGAACAAATATTTTAAATTCATTAACACTTCTATAAGTAATAAAATTATAACTAATATCAAATGAATGATTTAGAACACAATACAAAATTAAAAAATAAGCATATGATTATGACAATGTAGTATTATAAAATATTTTCAACAAGTACGTAAAATTAAATGTCACAATCAAATTATTATAAGTCAATTACAAATTACTCAATTTTTTATTATAAAATTAGTAATTGCATCAATATTATTAACACAAAATTTCACATCAAGCACAAACTTCTTATGTTATAATCCATAATGCAAATAAGTAGAATTAAAATGTTATTTTTTAAAACCATGTGATGTAGTGTATTGTATTACATCTCTTATATTTTTTATATGATAATTAATTGAACTTAAACCATCTTATACAATCGAATTAACAATATGATAATATATCTTATATGAAAATTTTATGCACCATAATCACATGCAGGTATTATGTTACTCATAAACAATTCAATGGAAACAATATTAGACGTATTATCAAAAATAATGTTGAGAATTTTATCTCGTATGTAATATTTTCTTAAAACACACGTTATTACATTAAAAATGAAAAAAGTATTATAAAGATATTCTAATTCACAAAATGCATTAATTTTTTTATGCAACATCAAATTGTCATCAATGTAATGGGAAATAACATAAATATAACATAACCTATTATATCTAGTCAAATAATCAGAAATAATAGAAACAACACCTTTAAAAGAATAAAAAGTTGCAATGAATTTATTTAAACAATCTCATACAATCATTTTTTATCTACTTTTAGAAAGTTAGAAACTAATTTAAAAGAAGTTAAATGTAACTTTTCATGAAATTTTTTAACCTTTTATCTTTTGCTTGACTGAAAGGATGATCATTTCATGCAATCATCCCTTTTCTCATATTTAATTTGAGTACTTGAAACAACTAACAATATTATTGTCATCCTGGGAAGTATTTAATGCAAGTATAGACTAAGTATGGTCTTTTAAGAACATGCCTTTGAATACATCTTATCTTTGTAGTTTTAAATATCCAATTCTACTCCCAGTACTTAAGATAACTTTATACAACATATAAATGGCTTTCTATTCTTTTTTACTAACTTTATTATAAAGTCAAGAATCTAATATAAAACCATTACAAATATTTAGTGTTTAAGTTCTTTTAAAATTAGAAACACTAGTTGCAAAAGAATTAGATTCACATCCATCCAAATTTTGTCCAATCAACATTGTTTTAAGATAAATAATTTTAGAATATGCGATTAATGGGAATGGCATGGAGAAATCAACATCATAAATTTAATTAGCATTAGACTGTAGAAACAATAGAATTCAAAGAAAAAATAATCATTTGAAACTTAATTATTTGTTTTCTTAATTTCATAAATTAACATGCTTTTTTACCATTTTCTTAGGAAATATATTTTAAGCCTTTGTTAATCAAGGTAAAGTTTTAATTAATCAATCTATGATTTTTCTAAGAAGGGAGATTAAATGGTGTAGCTACTAGTCATGATCTTTCTCTATCATAATTAAAGGAAAAATAAATATCATTTTCAATATTAGCTTGTTAGTGTGATTTAATTAATTTTTTATTTTCTTATAAAATCTAATGAAAAATATTAATTAGATCTTGTAAGATGATATTGAGCACACTTTGAACAAAAACTTATTATTGTTGTGTGACAAATAAAGGAATTTGAAAACCAATGGAAAAAAAAAAATTAAATGATAGGATCAATGAACAATCAAAAACAAGTCGGACCATAATTAATAACTCCAAAAGAGAAATCTCTCTAATAAATCTATAAAGGTCCAAAAAAATTCTAATCTAGATTGCATTATGCTCAACCACTACCACACCTAGGTTAATAAAATGAAGATTCAAATCTTTAAATTAACAAAATTACAAAGTAAAACCCATGTGGCATGCATCAATCCATGAATCATAACCATATAATATAGATTAATTAAAAAGTTTTTTTTAATTAAAAAGCTTTTATGTATGCAAAAATTTTTTAATTAATCCAATAATCAACATTATATAATATAGGTTAGTTAAGATGTTTTTGTGTATGTCTTGTATGTGTGTGTGGTGGTCCTTTCTCTTTTTTTCAATCGAGACATGTCAATATACATGTGTTGCTTTTGTCAACCATATACAACAATGAAGAACCACCCAAAGCTAAGAACAAAGAGGATTGCCATCACTAATATAACCAATCTGGCCAATTCATACTTTTCATTTAAATAATTATTAAATATTTCAAGGATTAGAATTTTCTCCTAGTTTTTTAAATTTTTAACTAATTTTTACCTTTTAAAAGATTTTGTTAAAATAAAATTTTAACCTTTCATTGTCTTTTATGCTCATATATCACTAAATCTTTAAAAGTTAAAGATAAAAAAAAAAATAGAAAAAGATTCTTGTCCATATTTCAAACTTTGCCTATATGTTGAATTAGTTTTGTTGTAGGAACCAAGTGCTCACTAAGCACATGAAAATACTCCCTTTTCAGTTTTGTGATTGCAGTCAAATATTGAATTGAGCTAAAATGTAAAATTATTTTACTAGAAAAAAGAAAATTAAAGTTTATTTAATACTTATGATTACTATATTGACCATTTCAAATCTTATATTACATGAGAGAAAAACAAAATTTCTATATTTGGCTTTGTTAGTCAACATTTAACAATTTTGACTAACAAAGATGTGTTTTTTATTCTACAAAGACAATATTTTCTACAATTTCATTCTTTTCTAGTCTTTCGGTGCAACAAAAGTATTTAAATTTGACATATACAATCTACAGTAATTATAACAATCCTAAAAAAGTTTTTATAGTGTTATATCATTCTTTGTCCAAAATAACCTTATTCTTAATACAAGATTAGCAAAATCATTACACCAAAAAGGAAAAAAAAAGTAATACTAAAGAAATCAACAACAATGATTAATAAAAACTAATTATGAAGAGACTTCACAATACTTAAGGAAGGAAGAAGATAGAAACTCTACTATAGTTTATATTGATTATGTTTTTGAAGTTGTATTAACCAAAGAGAAAGAAAAAGATAGAAACTTAAAAATTTTCTATGTTTAAACCTTAAAAACACCAAAAGGAGATGAAAGTTGTTTATGTAAAAAAATTAAAATTTAAAACTAATAGATCAAAATAAGTTAAGATTTGTTATACCTTAAATGAACTAAAAAATGAATAAATCTCTAACTAATTAACCTAAACCTACCACAAACAAATCTTAATAATATATTCAATCAATAATTAATAAAGTAATAAAAGTAAATTAGGCATAATAATTTGTTATCAAAGAAAAACCTTATAAAGAATCTCTACATAAGATAAACATCCTCTAAATTGATAATAGGAGCCACTAAAATATTTTACTAGTAAAGAAGAATTTACAAACGATAATTTTTTACAAGAACTCTTATAATCCAATCACGACTAACTCTCTTTAGTAACTCACTCTAAGTTATCTCATCTTCAAATCTTTAAAATCTTCTTTCCTTAATGGAATCTTTGGACGACACGTTTGTGACATTAGAATCTCTAGCCACTAACAAAAATCAAAACTCTCAATACTTCATAGTAGAATTTGTAAAAAGAGAAATTTTCAAAATCTCTTAAAAAAATACCCATGTAAAAAGAGAACTTATAAGTTTTTCTCTCAAAAAACTCAAAGGATAAAATTTTTACTCAAAAAGCTTTAAAAAATATATAAAGTGAACAAACATCCTTCAACATTGTGTTGCACAGTAGAATTTGTAAAAAGAAAAAGTTTGAAAATCTCTCAAAACAAATATCTTGTAAATCTCACTCACAAAAATATGATTTATGTTTTCTCTCAAGAAAAGTCAGAGGATAAAATTTCTACTCAAAAAGCTCTAAAAAAAAATAAAAAATGATCATTCTTTAATATTACATTAAACTTTTAAATGTGTATATGTATATTTGTGAGGATATTGTTCATGCATTATTATTTACAATCGCTGTTAATCATTCGAGCACTATTCAAGTGCAACTCAAGCAAACTTCCTAAATTATATTGTTGCTCAAGCAAAAGTCACGTGTTGAGGTATTATTTTGCATTGTTCATCATTATTTATATGTTACTTTTTAGACACTGTTTATGACACTATTCACATCACTTGAGCAAGAATTAAGCAGACAACAAACGTTAACTTTCTATCCCTCAATTACTATTCATTCACTGTTCACATATTCATTGTTCATGTGCATCGTTCATCATTATTGTTCATCTTACTGTTTATTAAATTCAACTATTTTGACATGAAATAAGTCAATATCAAATATGAACCTATCAAAACTCTAATGTAGTTTACAATGAATTTGTAAGTTCTAATCTGCATTGAATTAACAAAATTACTGTTTGTGGCTTCATGCAAAAATGAAATATTGAGAAAGAACAAAAAGAGAATAAGAGATATAAGTAAAACTAGGGTTTGTGAATTTAAGGTGAAAGAGCAAAATTGAGAAAGACTCAAAATAGAATAAAAGAAAATCAAATGAATACAGAATGCATGCTTGTTACTGTGCAAAACCTTTTAATTTATTTTCCTTTTTTACCTTTTTTTAAAACTTTTTTTCCTTTTCTAGCTATTCTAAAAATTTTCATGGATGCAAAATATATGCCTAGCTATTCTGTAAAGTTTTAAATTGTGGAACAATACAAATTTTGGGCTAGTCTATTTCGACTTCTAGTTTGTCCTAAGCTTAAGTCTGATGCAGCTCATGTGGGTCGAGTTTTATGGGCCTATATCGGGCTTTTTTTTTTTTTATACAAGCCTTGCCCAACCTATCCATATGTTACCTTTACTGCTTATGTTATTGACTATCAAAATTCTTTAAAAACATTACCTCGATTTCACTATATCTCTTCTATACAAAATTTTTATCTTAAGATTTTTTTATATGTTTGTTATGTTCATATACATTTCTTCTTAGAGACAAGCTTAGCTTAATCTGCATGCTCTTAAGTGTATCTTTGGTTACTCTAGTTCAAAAAAGTTATAAATATTTTAATCCTTCTATAAGTAAATGTTGTGTCAAGATGTTTAGTTTTGTGAAAGGATGTCTTATTTTTAAGGAATGTACATTTGGTTCCTATTTAAGGAATAGTTATGTAAAAAGAAAAAAGGTTGTGGATTTCGAGTGAAGGGGGGTTTCAACTATTGTAAGAAATGAGGAGTTTTTAATGGCTAATGATAAATGAGGGTTTTTAGATAGTGAGTTCAAACCTAAAGAACAACGATGTTAAAGACAAACCAACTTATTTAAAAAAATATATGTGAGAAAGAATAAGGATGCTACTATAATGCCTTTTACTCTTAACTTTATCACCATTTTGATGATTCTACATGTCACTAGATGAATCTTTCAAGATTGGCTCTAAGGCACATGTTTATTTTTCTTTAACTTTAACTTTAAATATTAGTTCCCATTCTATAATTTTAAAAATTACATGACCAATGTAGAAGGTATCCTTTTTATGATTGTAAAGAATATGATAGGTTGGCTTTCTCCAAATCTTGTTCTAATATTGTATATCCCATATCTGATTTTGTGTTTTGTTGTCATTTATCTAAGCCTTACCCAACCTTTGCTCTTTTGTTTCTTCCATATCTATTTCTAGTCTTTTTCAAAAGCTACTAGAGATATAAATGGAAGGTTATTATGGTAGATGAAATGGAGGCTCTTCAAAAGAACTTTACTTAAGAGTTGGTATAGTTACCCTAAGAAAAGAAGATAGTGAATGTAAGTAAATGTTTATAATTAAGTATAAAATATATGGTACAATTAAGAGATTTAAGGCTAGATTAATGACCAAGGAATACACTTAGAATTAGAATCTAAAATTCAGAATCAAAATCATTGAAGTGTTTACTTGGTAAAATGATAGTGGGAATGAAAATAAAACTAGTGAGGCCCCCACAATATAAATGAAAATTTAATTTCTAAAGAGAGGTGTGGGAATGGGATTCCCATTTCTAGAATTGATCCTTTTATCCTCACCCATAAATATAATATTTTATTTTATCTATCATATTTTTAAAAAATATAAAAATTAAAAATCAATCAAAATCATTTTTTCTTTTCTTTCCTTTTAATAAAATTATCTAAACTTATAAAAAAATAATTAGTATTATTTTATTAATATTTTTATAATTATTATTAACAAAATTATTATTATTATAATTAATTATTAATAAAAATAATTTTTAAATAATAACAATTACAATTATTATAATATAACAATAATAATGGAGATAAAAAATTAGCTAAAGACATTTTAATAACTTGAAATAATTTCTTTTCATTACGATTCCGATTTTTGTAACTGAACTAAATAACTTATTGTTATTTTCATTTTTCATTCCAATTCTAACCCATTTTAATTCTAACTCATTCTGATTCTAGTCCATTCTAATTCTAACTCATTTCGATTACATCACATTCCGATTATGGATTAGTAACTTACTATTAAACCTATGAGATTGACTATCAAGAAACCTTCGCTCTTGTGGCCAAGTTGAACACTGTTTAAGTAATACTCCCTTTTGCAGTTAATTTGAACTAGTCATTACAACAATTTGATGTGAAGAATACTTTTTTTTTTCCCTAGTGATTTGATAGAGGAGTTGTATATGGATCCTTTATCGGGGTTTACACCAGAAGGAGGAACGCAAGTTAAAGAAGGTTTTGTCTGGGTTGAAATAATACCAATGATATGGTTTGGTAGGTTGACCTATATTCAATGAAAAAGTATGGTTTTAAGCTTGTTTTAGTAATTTGAGACTTTTTCTACAAGAGAAATAGTGTTGATATCACTTTGCTTATCATTTATGTTAATAACATGGTTTTTACATGTAGTAATACAAGATAAAAAAAGCTTCAAAGCTATTTGTCCAAGTAATTTGAAATGAAGGATTGAGGGGTTTTAAAATATTTTTAGGCATTGAAGTATCTTAATCCAAACATGGACTTTTCCTCTCCCAATAAAAGTATGCATTAGATCTCCTTGACAAATAAGGAGAGATGTCAGAGATTAGTAGAGAAGTTGATCTATTATACTCACACTAGGCCTCACTTGTCGTATGTAATTAGTGTTGTAAGTAGATTCATGCAAAATACGATTCTACCAACACATGAATGTAGTACATTGTATCTTGGCTAATTTAAAATCCTCTCCTAACAAAGGTATTATGTTCTCTAGATACAGACACTTAGAAATTATGAGTTGTATAGAGTCTGATTTTGTGGGATCCAAGTTGGATAGGAAGTTTACTTCAGGTTATCTGTCATTTATCGGAGGTAATTTAGTAACTTGGAGGAGTAAGAAACAGAATATGGTATCAAGTGCAAAAGCTAAATATCCTGCTCTTCATCATGCAACTATAGAGCTTAATTGGTTGAACATTCTCTTAAATCAGATAGTGTTTGGTCTAAAAAAAAAAAAATCTATGGTGCTTTTCTGTAATAACGGTACCTATTGGGATTGCTAATAATTCGGTGCAACATGATCAAATTAAGCATATTGAACTCAAATGAAATATAACAAAAATAACTTAAAATCTAGTGTTATAAAGATTCTTTAGTTCAGGATCAACTAACTGATATGATGACATATTACTCTCTTTCATACAACATTGTCCAAGTTAGGCATGTGTGATATCTATTTGAGAAAGAAAGTTAGCATGTACAACTGTAAATATTCTTTATTATTAGATTTTCCTTATTTATATAGGCTTTCTTCATTTATATAATTTCTCCTTATTTGTATAGGTCTATAAATAATGTATAAATACCCTTAAGAACATTAATTCTAATTGTTCAATATTTTGCAATTGTTTAACTTATAATAATTAATATATTTTTTATTTTTTTACATACAATAATAATTGATTATATAATTTATTCTTATGAGAAAATGTAAACACACGAACTAATATTTAAACTATAGTAATTAATATTTTATATATTTTTACATACAATAATAATTGATTATATAATTTATTCTTATGAGAAAACATAAACACGCAATTGTGAATTTGTTCTTGCTTGAAAAGAGCAAAAAAGTATTTGTATTGAAATTAATTAAATCAACAGAGAGTAACAATTCTGGAAAGTTAAGTGATCATTTTCCAATTTTGGTCATTTAAGTAATAAAAGCAAAAACTTAGAGGCGGCATGTGATATAACCAAAAAGAATATAACTTATTAACCCGTGCTTAATGGAAAGCCTAGCAAATACCATGAGAACTTGCCAAACCATTAGTCAACGTTTTGTCTACTTCCATTACCAAGTTACACCTCCCATCTTCCATGTAACCAGATCAAACAAGTCACTTCACAGTAGAACTTACAATTATCCCGTGCATTTGCATTTTCATACACTTCAATAGATCTGCGCATGTAGAAATGATCCTGTCTAAGCATTAGTGACAACACTTCTCATTAATTTACTTGGCATCTATATTCACATAGACATAACTGAATTGCCAAAGAGTGAAGAAATGGTTCTAAGATAAGAAAGCTCATGCTCAGAAAGTCATCCCGAAGTAGATTGCTCATCTCTAAACCAGATGCCCAATAAATTTAAGAGCTGGAACACCCCTTATCTATAAATCAACTAAAGGTGCCTGGATTATTCTCAAACTACCAAGTTCTGGGTCGGTCCTCATCATATTAAGGGCACGCATCTGATCCTGCATGTTTCAAATAACAGATAACCAGCGTACAACAATGTATTAAGAAAAATTATCTCTTTAAGAAAATGACTGAGCAAGTTACAGTTCAGATTCCAAGACAGTAGAACCTTTGATCCTTACTACATACATGGAAGTATGTAATATACTTTCCTCTTCATTCCATAAAATTGTAGTCTGATGCAGATGGTTGTATAACTTGATCAACAATAAGCCTCCGAATAGGAACGCTCCTTAAAGATGCATATAACCTCGATGACTCATTTCCATAACCTTAAAATGATAAAATTAAAAGTCAATAACTAACCAATGAATTTCTTTTCTTTCCCCCTTATTTTTTTTAAAGAAACCAATTACTTTAATGGTAAAAGTAACTTAGGTTTTCTTGGTTAAAAATGAATTTAGCATTCTAAATTTACATTAATGAAACCTATGGCCTCTATATTATAATAAAGATAGAAGTTCAGACCTAATATGTAATGGCTCAAGTTCAACAACTACTGAGTAGATATTGTCTGCTTTGGGCACACAGTCCGTCACGGATTTATTCTTAGGTTTTACAACCCAAAATGCGTCTACTTAGTTAGGAGAACCCAAGTTATATATCATGTAGTCCAAACTCACCCACTAGCAATGTGGGATATGACATTAGTTGTAACACCCTAGTTTTCTTTAATTTCTGTTATATATTTATAAATAGATAATAAGTTATGCTTTTAGCGATGCATATATCTTATATAGAAAATAATTGAATATTTTAAGAATAAATTATAAATTTGGAGTTAAATAGATAAAAAAAAAATTAAAGAGTGAATCGATAAATTATTCTAGTATAAATAGAAGGGTTTATTTGTATTTAGAGTTTTAACGTATTTAGGAGGAAAAAAATAGGGTAAGAGTAAGAGACAAAGAAAAGGGAAAAGGTAAAAAAAAAAATAGTAAATTTTCTTTTCTTATTTTCATATCGATTTTTGGAGTAATAATTTATTATTAGCAATAAGTAATTTTATTATTAAATTTTATAAAATATAATTATTAAAATTTATAATCAGATTATGATGATAGAGTTAAATTTCATGATTGTGAAATCAATACATTTTTATTTATGGAGAGATAGTTAAGAAAAAATAAAATTTCTGCAGAGATAATATTACGACAGTGGTTTAATTCGTGAATTTTATAAAATTATATATTTCGAATTTGTTAAAACTGTTTTAAGTGAATATACTAGATATTTTTAGGGTTATTATAAATTTTATTTGGTCAAAATTATTATATTTTTAATTTTTAATGATTTTCTGAATCTGATCCTAGGATACAGAAAATTGTACATTTTTGTAGAAAAATTGAATGACGGAATTATTTTAGTTTGTCAAAATATTTTGAAAAATTATAAAATTTTATATACTAATTTCTTATTATGTCTAATTTAATATACTAAAATTTCAGAATAAAATTTTATATCTGTGATTTGTTACAAAATTTTGAATGAAAATAGCTCACTGTTGATCTCTGTTTGACAGAATTTGACATTTTAAAAATAAAATATATTTCGAATAGCTAAAGTACTGACGCAGCGAGATAGTAAAAGAAACGATAAACTTCTCAAAATTGAGAGAAAGAAATTTTAATTATGCCAAAAAAGTTCTATTGAAAAGAAAATGACAACTTATTTATACTAATCCTAAAATATAGAGTCCTAATAATACTAGATTATGAAATCCTAATAATTGTAGAATATAAAATCCTACTAATTTTAGAATATGAAATCCTAATAATATATGAAATTCTAATAATCCTAAAATACAAAATTCTAATAATTTTGTCCTTATAGAATTCCTAAAATATCTTAACTGTTGACCGCGTCATTCCCCTCCACTTGAGAAAAACTCGTCCTCGAGTCTGCTACAGTATCTGAATATAATGGCTTCTTTGATGTATGAAATGGATAAATATCTGTTACATTAAACGTTTTAGAAATGCCCATTGACTTCGGTAGATCCACAACATAAGCATTATCATTAATCTTCTTCAGAATCTTGTAAGGCCCATATTTCTTAGGCGGTAATTTATTGTAAGTTCCTGTAGGAAATCTTATTTTGCGTAAAAATACCATGACCTTGTCGCCCACTTCAAATACTTGCCATCTTCGATGTCAATACGCTGCCTTTTTATATCTAACATTAGTTTGATTCAATTTTTGCGATACTTTTGTCTGAATACCTTGCCTAACCATATTCTCTGCAACTACATTCATCTCATACCTAGCCTTATTCTCTGCAACTGCATTCATCTGAGATGACTGTATAAGTGTAAAAATAGTTCGTTCCTCTACTTTTGAGGTTTTGGTTTTGGAATCTCCTTTCTTTGGTAATAACGTAAATTTTATACCATTCTTCTCTAACTTGTAAGTATTTTCTCGTCCATTATATTGCGCGGCTACATCGAACTGCCATGGTCTACCAAACAACAAGTGGCACGCATCCATATCCACTATATCACAATAAACCTCATCCTTATATTTACCGATAGAGAAAGGTACTTTGCATCGCTCAGTTACTCGAATCTTTTCTGATGCATTGATCCAACCAATGGTGTATGGTTTTGGATGCTTCTCTATTTTTAACCCCAGGCTTTCTACCACTTCTCTTCCAATAATATTTTCACAACTACCACTGTCAATAATAACATCAAATAGGCGACTAGTAATGGTGCACCTGGTTCGAAATAATTGATGCCTCTGAGTCTTATCTTCTTGCTTTGGTGTCAACAACAGTCTCCGCACCACATAATTCTGATAATCCACATCATCATTGTCTTCATACTTTTCAGTATCCCCATCTGGACCACAATAAATTTCATCATCTTCTTCTTTTTCCTCTCGCTCCATAACATTAATTGCTTTTCTACGGGGACAATCACTAGACCTATGACCAGGTTGATTGCATTTAAAATATTTTTCTAAAATAGGTTTAGCATATGGGTTCTCAACTTTAGGTTTGTCTTTAAACTCTATCCCCTTCTACTTTCCTGCCGCTTTCTCCTCTTTGTATCGATCGTTACGTGTAGGGAGATCAAAAGTTGATTTTTGCCTGTCACTAGGTATCCTATAATTATCTCCACCATCAATTCTGCAAGGAAAGTCTGATCTGCTCTTCTCTTGCAACGCTAACTCTGCCTTTAATGCAATATTGCGTGCTTCTGATAAAGTGCGTATGACTTGTACCCCAATTTTGTCATAGATAATCGGTTTTAAGCCGTCAAGATACCTTGCAACTTGTTGCCCCTCTGTTTCACTTAAATCATTCCTTTCCGCTAACCTTAAAAACTCAGCAGTATAATCATAAACAGATCGTTGCCCTTGATGACACCTTTGATATTTCTGGAATAAGATTTGCTCATAGTCAGGAGGAAGAAAGTCTCGTCGTAATAGCTGCTTCATTCTATACCACATTCTGACCGGTGTCTTTCCCTCACGATATCTCCTATGTTGCAATCTCTCCCACCATGCAGAAGCTCCACCCTTTAATCTACATGCAACAAGTCTCACCCTATGTTCCTCTGGAATCTCCATATAATCAAAGAATCTATCTACTTCTGCAATCCAATCCAATCCAAAAATTCTTCAATATTTAAACTTCCGTTGAAACTAGGAATGTCTACCTTCAATTGGTATTCGTTGGAATGTCTATCACCATTAAAATAATTGTTGCCACGTCTGATTGGTGCATTCCTAATATTCCCTGTAAGCGCTTCTAAATAATCTTCTTCTTCATCTGAATCTTCTATACGAGTTTGTTGTCTACGTCTGTATGCAGGAATAGGTTTGTCAATAGGTTGTCTGTGGACGACATCTTCCTCAGTACGTGGCCTTTCGACACTCTGGTTCCTGTTGGCATTAACGCTTAAAGCATCAAGTCGATCTGCAATTTCTTCAAAACGTCGTTCTAAACGTTGGATTCTGCGATCTAGTCGTTGCTCTAAAGCATTCAATGCACCCTCTTGATCTTGCGTCGCAAGTCGTGAAGTCTTAGTTCCCTGATCTTCGCCATGAGAACTGCCGATGTCTATAACTGAGTCTTCTGCCATTAGAGAATGGTAGAAACCTCGCTCTGATACCAACTGACGAAGCGAGATAGTAAAAGAAACGATAAACTTCTCAAAATTGAGAGAAAGAAATTTTAATTATGCCAAAAAAAGTTCTATTGAAAAGAAAATGACAACTTATTTATACTAATCCTAAAATATGGAGTCCTAATAATACTAGATTATGAAATCCTAATAATTGTAGAATATAAAATCCTACTAATTTTAGAATATGAAATCCTAATAATATATGAAATTCTAATAATTCTAAAATACAAAATTCTAATAATTTTGTCCTTATAGAATTCCTAAAATATCTTAACTGTTGACCGCGTCAAGTACGAATTCAGACTCAAATATTTTAATAACTTACTGTATATATGTCTTCATTATCTTTGCAAAATTTTATGATATTTGAGAATGTATTGTATTTTCTAAAAATAAATGATTGATTGTTACTCAGTATATAGTATAATGTTATCAAGATAATTGATTAAATTTAAACAATGAAAAGGCTTAGTTTTATGAGAAATTTAAGGTCTAATGAGATTATATGTGTTTTGTGACAGTGTATAAAAGTCTTATGAATACTAATTTTTATTATAGGTTGAAAAGTTTAAGTTAAATTTTATTGTGATCGTCGAATGGTAAGTATACTAGACTTTTTAAAAAAGAATCACAATAAAAATATGTATATGTTTGAATATATTTTCAAGAATATTTTTCAGTTATAAATTCTTACAAAAGTATCGTTTTGATATGGTTATATATTTATGTGATTGTTTATGAATATATGTGTTATTGTGATTGTAATTGTTTATGATCGTATTATTGTAATTACTTTTATGTCACGTGCATTGGCATTTAAACATAGATATGTGCATTGTGTTTAAAGCAATGAGAAAATTTTTTTGTAAGAAAAGTGTTTATGAAAGTTAAGTTTTGTGTGTTAGGATATCGAATTTCATTACTTTCTTGGTAGGCAATTATAAGTTATATGAAATTTTTATTGTTTATTGTGATCATTCCTTCGGATTTGGTATTATTGTTATTGTTTATTATTTCGTATGATATGGGAGAGACCTAAGGGATGCTCCTGAGTATAGTGGTCTTCACATTCGTGTAAAGAAGTATTTGTGTATGTGGGAGGACTTACCGATGATTAGAGTGAGGGTGCGGCTCTTACCTTCAAGCATGAGTGTTTATTGTTTTAAAAAAATTATATGCCTCACTTGCGCTTACACTATATATGGTATGTCATCGATGGGTGATATTGACTCATTCAGTGTTAAGTAATAAGTGAAGTCCTACTAAGAGGTAATTGAAGAGAAATATTTCTAGGAAATTTTGAAAGAATGTTATATAGTATTTAAATGTTATTGAATTTTTCGTAAAACAAACATGATTTTCATTTTATACCATATCATGTGCATGCATTGTATATAAATGCGTTGTATATAAGTATGTATGTATTTTCTGTTTATGAAAAACTAATATGCTTACTGAGCTTAAAGCTTACTATAGTTTATTGTGATTCCATATGATTGAAAGATTGTGCACTTAGAATATAGTTTTGGCCGAACTTCTGCTGTCACTTAGTTCCCTAGGCATTAGAACTTTTGGGAGTTTTTTTCGTTTTGTTATTTAATCAAGATTTATTTAGAGACTTATGGCTATCTATGATTATTCATAATTAGAAATAATTAACTAGTTGATTTATTTGCGAGTTTTATTTAAGTGATATGAAATTTTTTATGGTCATATGAGTTTTGTGAATGTTTTAATATTATATATGCCTTTAAAATTTGAAGGCGTTACAATTTGGTATCAGAGCGTAATTTAAGATTCTGTAGATATTTAATTAAATTAATTGTAAGAACCGAGCAGCGTGCCAAATCCTTAGGTTATGTGTCCTTTATGTGTAGTTATATGTTATAAATTTATCTTATTTCTATTTGTTTATTGTAGTTAGAAATTAATTTTGAGACATGGCTCAAAATCAAAGAACTGCTAGAGTTGATGAAGTTGTTGCTAGAAAAGCAAGTAGAAATCAAGGTGCAGCAAAAAATCAAGTTGATCAAAATACAATAATTCAAAACTTTATGCAAACTATTACTAATATGATACAGCAGCAGCAACTCCAAGCAACCAATGTTAATGTTAATGTTAATGCTAATACTGATACTATGCATACAGTGGAACAGTTTAGAAAGTTTCAACCACCAACTTTTGAAGGCTCAACAAATCCACTAGTTACTAAGGAATAGATTCGGGAATTGGAAAAAAATATTTTGACTTAGAGGTTGCACAGATAATCAGTGAGTCTTATGTGTGACTTACATGCTCAAGGAAAGTGTTGGACATTGGTGTGAAATGGCTATTAGGGCTCAGAATATGGATGCAAACGGGATTACTTGAGCTTGATTTAAAAAATTATTTAATGAGAAGTACTTTCCTCGGTCTTTGATAGATGACAAGGAGGCAGAGTTTATTCAACTTACTCATGGTTCTATGTCTTTGATGGAATATGAACGAAAATTTGAAGAGTTGTCTAGATTTGCTCCTCATTTGGTAGATACGAAAACACGTAAGGCCAAACGCTTTGAAAAGGGTCTCAAACTGGGATTGAGGAAGTTAATCTCTCTATTTGAGTTAAATACTTATAGTGTAGTACTGCAAAAGGGTCAAATATTAGTTAAGGATGAAGAGGAAGCAACCGCATCTGAAGCAAAAAAGGTAGTTCACAACTCTTCGAGTAAAAAGCCTTGGATTAACAACATGAAGAAATCTGATAAGTGGAAAGGAAAGAAAAGACAGAGAGATGATAACTCAAACAAGCGAGACATTCCAACTTGCGAGACATGTGGGAAAAATCATACAGGGCTATGCTATAAGAAGATTGGAGCTTGTTTCAAGTGTGGAAAACCTGGTCATTTTATTCAAAATTATCCAGAGATAGAAAATGTTCACGAATAATCTAAGGGGGGCCAAAGAGCTCAGGCGAGGGTATATGCCCTTACTAGGCAAGAGGCGAAAGATTCTCCTTCTGTGGTGGCAGGTACAATTTTTATTTGTGAACATAATGCTTTAGCACTTTTCGATTCAGGTTTTACGCATTCGTTTATATCTCACACATTTGTTAGAAGATTAAATGTTGCACCTACATTGTTAGATGAAGAATTTTGTGTGAGGACTCTTACAGGGAATTTATTATATGTTGGAGATGTATTAAAATCATGCAAAATTAAATTAGGGGATAGAGTGTTATTGGCAGACTTGATCATTTTTAAAATGTATGATTTTGATGTTATTCTTAGTATGGATTGGTTGTCTGTTTACTATGCTAGTATTAAATATTTTGAGAAAGAAGTAGTATTTCAGCCACCTGGTGAGTCTGAATTCAATTTGATAGGTGTTAAGCTATCTTCGATGCCAAGGGTAATTTTTGCCTTACAAACTTAGAAGAGTTTGAGAAAAAGTTGTTTGGGTTTCTTAACAAGTGTAGTTGATATTGAGAGAAATGAAGTGAAGATCCAAGATATTCCTATCGCAAATAAATTTATTGATGTTTTTCTTGAAGATTTACATGGCATTCCCCCTGATCGCGAGATTGAATTCAATATAGAAATTATTCCAAGGACAAATCCGATATCAAAGACACCTTATCGAATAGCACCATCAGAACTCAAATAACTCAAGGAGTAATTACAAGAATTACTTGAAAAAAGGCTTCATTCAACCAAGTGTTTCACCATGGGAAGCACCAGTATTGTTTGTCAGGAAAAAGGATGGATCAATACATTTGTGCATCGATTATAGGGAATTGAATCGAGTGACGGTGAAAAATAGATATCCCCTTTCAAAGATTGAAGATTTATTTGATCAACTTCAAAGAGCATCAGTGGTTTTCAAAAATGATCTTTGATTCGGTTATCATCAATTAAAGGTCAAGAAAAAAGATATTCCTAAGATGGCTTTTCGAACCAGATATGGGCATTATGAGTTTACGGTAAGACCATTTGGGTTGACTAATGCATCTGCTGCTTTCATGGATCTTATGAATCGTATATTCAAGAATTATCTAGACAAATTTGTGATTGTGTTTATTGATGATATCTTGGTGTATTTTAAAAGTAAAGAGGAGCATGAAGAGTATTTAAGAGTTGTATTACAAGTTTTAAGTCAGAAGCAACTTTATGCAAAATTTAAAAAATATGAATTTTAGTTAGACCGTATAACCTTTTTGGGACATTTCATATCTTCAGAAAGAGACTTAATAAATCCAAGCAAAGTAAAAGCAATGGTGGAGTGGCTTAGACCAGCTAATGTTAGAGAGGTTCGAAGTTTTCTAGGATTGGCTAGATATTATAGACATTTTATTGAAAGTTTTTCTAAGATAGCTAACCCATTAACACAATTGACAAGGAAGAATGTCAAGTTTTATTGGTCGGAGGAGTGTGAGAAAGTTTTGAAGAGCTTAAAAAGTGATTGGTGACTGCCCCAATGTTAACCATTCCTTCTGGGTCTTGTGGATATGTAATTTATAGTGATGCTTCTCATAAAGGACTTGGTTGTGTATTAATACAAAATGGAAAAATGGTGGCTTATGCTTCACGGCAATTGAAAAGTTATGAACAAAACTATCCTACTCATGACTTAGAATTGGCAGCAGTTGTGTTTGCATTCAAGATTTGGAGACATTATATTTATAGAGAAATGTGTGAGATATATACTGATCACAAAAGTCTTAAATACGTCTTCACTCAAAAAGAGTTAAATATGAGACAACGTCGATAGCTTGAGTTAGTCAAGAATTATGATTGCACAATAAACTATCACTTAGGAAAGGCTAATGTTGTTGCAGATGCATTGAGTAGAAAGTCTATGGGACATATGGCGACACTTATAACCACTTAGAAGCAGATTCTTTCAGATTTTGATAAGTTCAACATTGAAGTGGTAAAAAGTGAGAGTCATGCATTTATTGCACAATTATCCTTACAATCCACTTTGATAAAGAGAATTAAAGAAGCACAAAAGGGTGATAAATATTTGAAAAAGATTATATATAAAGTTTCAGCAGGCAAAAAATCTATATTCATGGTGGGCGATGACAGAGAATTACGTTTTGAGGGTAGGCTTTGTGTGCCTAATGACTATAACTTGAAGCATGAAATTTTTTTGGAAGCTCATAACTCTTCATATGCCATACACCCAGGTAGTACGAAGATGTATTGAGATTTACGAGCTTTATATTATTCCACCAATAAATAGCTCGTAAATCTCTATGTATGGCATATTTATTGGTGGAATAATATAAAGAAGGAAATTTCCCAATTTGTTGAACAATGTTTGACATGTCAGCAAGTCAAGGCAAAACATCAGAGGCCGTCTGGATTGTTAAAACCTTTATTGATTCCAAAATGAAAATGGGAACACATAGCGATGGACTTTGTTGTTGGGTTACATAGCGATAGACTTTGTTGTTGGGTTACCAAACACACAAAAAGCCTTTAATGCTATTTGGGTGGTTATTGATAGGTTAACAAAGGTAGCACATTTTATTCTTGTGCGAACTACTTACGCTATAGATAGGTATGCACAAATTTATGTTGACGAGATTGTGAAACTACATGAAGTTCTTATTTCTATTGTTTCATATAGAGATCCGAAGTTTACATCAATATTTTGGAGAAGCTTGCACAGAGCCATGGGTACAAAGTTAAATTTTAATACTGCTTTCATCCACAATCTGATGGACAATCTGAAAGAACCATTCAAATTCTTGAAGATATGTTACGAGCTTGTAGAATGGATTTCAAAGGTAGTTAGGATAAACACTTATCAATTGTGGAGTTTGTATATAATAATAGTTACCAATCTATGATTGGTATGGCTCCTTATTAACCTCTTTATGGAAGAAAATGCAGATCTCCAGTGCATTAGGACAAGGTTGGAGAAAGGAAATTGATGGGACTATAGTTAATTCAACAAATTTGTGAAGCAATTCAAAGGATAAAAGAAAGAATGAGAGTAGCTCAAAGCAGACAAAAGAGTTATACAAACAAGCGAAGAAAAAGCTTGGAATTCATTGTAGGCGATAAGGTATTTTTGAAAATTGCTCCAATGAAAGGGGTTATGAATTTGGTAAAAAAGGAAAGTTAAGTTCAAGATTTATTGGTCCTTTTGAGATACTTCAAAGAGTAGAAGATGTGGTTTACAAACTGGCTCTTCCACCATCACTATCTAGAGTTCATGATGTGTTTCATGTGTCTATGTTACGCAAATATGTTCTTGACTTAACACATGTATTAAGTTATGAACCCCTCTAACTTAAAGATGATCTAACTTACGAGGAAACACCTATTCAAATTTTATACCGTAAAAAGCAAGTGTTACGTGCCAGAAAGATTTTTTTTGTGAAAGTTTTATGACGAAATCATTCGATAGAGGAAGCAATTTGGGAACGAGAAGAGGAAATGCGAGACAAATACCCTCAATTGTTTGATAATTAAGGTATGTATAAATTTCGAGGACAAAATTTTTTTGTAAGGTGGGGAGAGTTGTTATAACCCAGTTTCCTTTAATTTATGTTATATATTTATAGATAGATAATAAATTATACTTTTAGGGATATATATGTCTTCTATAGGAAATAATTGAATATTTTAATAATAAAGTATAAATTTGGGGTTAAATAGATAAAAAAAAGAATTAAATTAAAAACTGAATTGATAAATTATTCTAGTATAAATAGAAGAATTTATTTGTACTTACGGTTTTAACCTATTTAGGAGAAAAAAAAATAGGGTAAAAGTAAGAGACAAAAAAAAAAAAGAAAAAAACAAAAAAAAATAGTGAGTTTTTTTTTTCTTATTTTTATGTCGATTTTTGGAGTAATAATTTATTATTAGTAATAAGCAATTTTGTTATTAAATTTTATAGAATATGATGATTGAAATTTATAATCAGATTATGATGTTATGGTTAAATTTCATAATTGTGAAGTCAATGAATTTTTATTTATGGAGAAATAGTTAAGAGATAATAAAATTTCTACAAAGATAATATTATAACAGTGGCTTAATTCGTGAATTTTATAAACTTATGTATTTCGAATTTATTAAAACTGTTTTAAGTGAATAAATTAGATATATTTAAGGTTATTATAAATTTTGTTTGATTAAAAATTATTATGTTTTCAATTTTTAATAATTTTTCGAATCTAATCCCAGGATACAGAAAATTGTGCGTTTTTGTAGAAAAACTGAATGACGAAATTATTTTAGTTATTCAAAATATTTTAAAAAATTATAAAATTTTATATACTGATTTCTTATTATGTCTAGTTTAATATACTAAAATTTTAAAATAAAATTCTATATTTATGATTTGTTACGAAATTTTGAATGAAAATAGCTCATTGTCAATCTCTGTTTGACAAAATTTGACGTTTTGAATAGTTAAAGTATGAATTTAGACTCAAAAATTTTAATAACTTACTATCTATATGTCTTCATTATCTCTACAAAATTTTATGATATTTAGAAATATATTGTATTTTCTAAAAATAAATGATTGATGGTTACTCAACATATAGTATAAAGCTATCAGGATAATTGATTAAGTTTAGACAATGAAAAGACTTAATTTTATGAGAAATTTGTAGTCTAATGAGATTATATGTGTTTTATGGTAGTGTATAGAAGTCTCATGAATGCTAATTTTTATTATAGGTTGAAAGGTTTAAATTAGATTTTATTGTGATTGTCGAGAGGTAAGTATACTAGACATTTTAAAAGAGAATCACAATAAAAATATGTATATATTTGAATATGTTTTCAAGAATATTTTTCTATTATAAATTTTTATGAAAATATCATTTTGATATGGTTATATATTTATGTGATTGTTTATAAATATATGTGTTATTGTGATTGTAATTGTTTATGATCATATTATTATAATTACCTTTATGTCATGTGCATTGGCATTTAAGTATGGACATGTGCATTGTGTTTAAAGTAACAAGAAAGTGTTTTTGTAAGGAAAGTGTTTATGAAAGTTAAGTTTTGTGTGTTAGGATATCAAATTTCATTACTTTCTTAGTAGGCAATTATAAGTTATGTGGAGCTTTTATTGTTTATTGTGGCTATTCCTTCGGGTTTGGTATTATTATTATTGTTCATTACTCCATATAATATGGGAGAAATCTAAGGGGTGCCCCTGGATATAGTGGTCTTCACATTCATGTGAAGAAGTATTTGTGCATGTGTGAGGACTGACCGATGATTAAGGTAAGAGTGTGGCTCTTACTTTCGAGCATGAATGTTTATTGTTTTAAAAAAATTATACGCCTCACTTGCGCTTACCCCATATACAGTATGTCATCGATGGGTGACATTAGCTTATTCAATATTAAATGATATGTAAAGTTCTAATAAGAGGTAATTAAAGGGAGATATTCTTAGAAAATTTTGAAAGAATATTATATAGTATTTAAATATTATTGAATTTTTTGAAAAACAAACATGATTTTTATTCTATGTCATATCATGTGCATGCGTTGTATATAAGTATATATGTATTTTATGTTTATGAAAAACTAATATGTTTACTGAGTTTAAAATTCACTATAATTTATTATGATTTCAGATAATTAAAAGATGGTGTACTTAAAGGATGGATTTGGTCGAGCTTCTACTGTCACTTGGTTCTTTAGGCATTAGAACTTTTGGGAGTTTCTTTCGTTTCATTATTTAATCAAGATTTATTTTAGAGACTTATGGTTATCTATAATTATTCATAATTAGAAATATTTAACTAGTTAATTTATTTACGAATTTTATTTAAGTGATATAAAATTTTTTATGGTGATATGAGTTTTATAAATGTTTTAGTATTATATATGCCTTTAAAATTTGGAGGTGTTAAACAACAGTTGATAAAGAATTATTGTACATCACGCATGAGACAAAGGACATTGTAAGCCCATTAAATGCAAACATATAATTGTTAGAGGTTGCAAAAATGCGGCTAAGTTGGAAAAAGAAATTTATGCTGAAAAAAATCAGTACAGAAAAGAAAATCAATATCCGAGTAAACATACTATATCATTGTGACACGACAAATTGTATAGCCCGTCAAACTGCTTTGAGGTTTACAGATATGCAAAGGGCAAAAATATCAAAAGATGACACGCCTTTGAAATCGCAGTAGCTTTAACCGGACCAGGTGGAGGAATATCCAACAACTCTCCTAGTTTTAGTTCTTTTAACTGCAACAAATTCAAAAGAACAAAATTCAAAGGTAAGGTATGACAGAATATAATTTAATTCAACAACTTAGATTCCAAGTAGATACAAGGTGATGTTATCCTGCAGCAAGTACAGAGTTGTAAAAGTTACACAAGTTTTAAAATCCTGGCACAGAACTGAAACTCTTTTTTCAAGAAACAAGTAATAAAAAAGAATTCTATCTCAAGGTCCACCTCCATCATGCTAACTGAATGACCATGACTCTGTCCACTGACCAGACAATTAAAATAACAATATCCAACTAAATATGTCAAGAGAATTTATACAAAATTGACAGTGGCCTGGGGTAATTATTTACCTGATCAGCAAGAATTCCAAGGCCCATGCTATCCATAAAATATTTCATGCCATTGCCGCTACTTCTTTGACTTGCAATACGGAATTCTCCTCTAGCTTTCTCAGGGTTTATCTGTCATAATGCTAAAACCAAATATACGCATCAATGTGAAGATGATGCAACAGTGCAATAATGGAATGACCATATTTTGGTGTTTATTGACCAAATACCTCAAGAGCGTATAGCGGAAAATCTACTCCTTCAACAGGAGCAGGAATCCCTCCAGTTAAATCCTGGATCAATGAAACAAAATACGTGCATAAAAATTAGCCTCCAACATTGATACGAGGCAAGTAAACAAACATTCAAAACCAACAATACACTATCAGTTAAGAGGAAAAATACATACTATAATTGATAACTAAGCAAAAGAATCACTTAAAGAGTGGGCAGGGTCAGTTGAGACCACAATGGTGGGGTGCCCATTGTTAGCAAATTTCACAGCAAGTTAAGAAGCACAGCTTGTTTTTCCACACCTCCTTTCCCACCTAGCATGTAATACTTGTGCTGGCTCGCTGTTACCATTTCATCAAACAGAGCTACAGCTTCTGCAGAAGTTGCCATTGACCGCACTACAAGAGGATTGACATCCAATATCATTACAACTTATGTAGATAGTTTAGCTGAACCTTATTAAGCATTAATTGAAACTTGCAGCCTCCAAATTTTGCAATGTTTATCCACATGAGCTTCGAAATATCTAACCAAAAATATCTCTTTCTGAGATGAGCTCGAAACTTTTAATAAGGGATTGAAGTTATCAAATAGTAGCCGTGTCCATCGTTCATGCTTAACAGCACCCAAAAGAGGAAGCAGAGTGTCAGTTTGAAAAGGGAGACCTTACTACAGCTAAACAAGATAACATCCAACGTTTTCCAGCAGAAATTTTACGAACTCCTGTAATTTGATATTGGGATTTGCTAATGTGGAACATATGTACACAGATTAAATCTGTTTTGCTGCTCCTCAGAACTTGAAATCACTTCCATGTATTCCTTATCTAGCAGCAAGAACAACCTTACGTCGTGGTTCTTATATGTTCAATACTTCTTTTTTTTTTTTTTAAATCATCCATTGCTCTCTTAATTCTTTGGATCCCTTTTCGGGTACAAGAACATTTTTTTATTTTACATCAAAACCATTTCCTAAAACATCATAAAGTTATCTTTCTATTCAAATTTCTACGTAACAAAATAAAATTGGAATACAATTATCAAATAAATTTATTAAGTTAATTAGACAAGTGTCTTATTAATTAATAAAAGAAAAAGGTAGTCAATGAAAAACCAATTAAAAAATAAGAAAGTAAGAAAAGAGAAAAGTATTACCTTGTAATGGGTTTGTTACGTAGTGGAGCAGAAACGGAAGTTAAGTTTCTGCTCATTCTACTAAGAAAAATGTGATTTTGCTGTTTAGAAAACAGAGCCAGCATGGCCAGGAGGGTCTTTCTAGTCACAGATACTGTTACAGAAATTAGTAAAAATGAGGTTAAACAGCAAGAATCCATTTGATGGTTTGTTTGGTCGGTGCTCCCATTATCGATATTATTTTCCTGAAGTGGCAGAGAATGAGAATTCAGCAGAGGAATTGTTTAGGCTTTTAGAAACTCCAACAAGAGTTGCAGAATAAAAAATGGTGAAACGGAAACCTATTTACCGGAATATATGATGATATATAACTCTTGATTTTAGTTTACCCGAATCCAGCACCGCCGCGATTTGTGTTGGTGCAACTCGATAAATTCACTATACATGACATGACTCATTATTACATATCTAAAGATTTTTGGACAATAAAATTCACTTCATTAAAATTGTTTAAAAATATTTTTTTTTATTTCATCATTTTTCGTATCTTATTAATATTACCGTGTATAAACAAAATTGTTAACTTCTGCTACAAACGAAACGAACAATAAGACCTTTAAGCTATGTATTACCGTCCAAGTAAACTTGAAAAAACCAGAATTGCAAGCTACGCCAAGGCAATTACAAAAGTCAATTACTAGTAGTTGATGTCCCACCTGCAACAGCTAAGGTGGTTAGCCAGCCATCCCATAAACCAGATGCCTGAAAGCTCCTTCTTATCATCCCATTCCTATTCCTGTGCAATAATAACAACAACTGGCCGCTGCTCCTCTTCCTGTAACTCTAAGTCTGAGTCTTATTCTTCTAACCGACAGTTGTTTCATCAAATTAATTAAACCTGTTCTGTTCTCTTCTTGTTGTTTAAATGTTTTGTCTGGTTGGTGCAGGGGTTAGGGTACCTGGTTGAAGTTGCTCTGTGTAGGCGATCGTCACCTTTCCTTCATGGCCACTTCGCAACCTCGACTGTCTAATTTTAACATGCCACTGGATATAGTAAGAATATTAGTGGTGAATTCAATTTTCAGTTGAATTTTTCTGTCCTTTCTTTCTTTCTTTCTTTCTTTCTTTCTTTCTTGGGGTTTCTGTTTCTTTCTGTTGTGATATATTGGGCTGACTTGTAATCCAGAGAAGAAAGAAGATTAGTCGGCAGCAAAAGAAAGAGGAACTTGAAAGAGAGGTATTGGGATCCTGCGTTCTGTATTTTTTGACTTCTAGTGCGTCTCAAATTGTTGCAAAAACAGGCGCTTCTGCTTTAGTTAAGATATTGTCATTATAGTGTAATTATCTAGTGACTATATATATATACGTATAATACTCAATATTGTTTCTGCAGGTCTCCATCCTTCAAAAAACGCTGAAACAAGAAGAAAAGATGCATGAAATTTTGGAGCACATGCATCATGGTCATGATGGTTCTGACATTTCTATCCCCAATTTTGTTCCTCCTAAGGTAACTTCTCGCCACCTTTTACTTTGTTTTCGATATACAAACCATTTTGTGAGAACATAAATTATAATTTCTTGGATCTTCACGCATACAGAAGCTATTAATGATTTAGGTTCAATATAAAGGATAGATAATCAAAAGGTCATATATGTATATATATATTATTAACGTACGTTCTCAAAATCTTCTCTTTTTATCTCCTAAATTAATCAAGAGGCATAGCAATTATGCAGGTGAAGGAGCTCTTAGCGGAGCTAGCCATGGTTGAGGGTGAGATATCTCGATTAGAAGGCGAAATTAGCAAACTTAAACTGGGTTTAAAACGGGAACAGGAAATCACCAAGGAAACAAAATCAAAACAATGGCAACTTGGAAGCCTAAGTTACCGACATTCAAAGAATATGCCCAATTCGAGCCCCTTGATAAACAAAGTTGGCAATGAAAAGGTGGCATTTGAACCCAAGGCTTTACATTTCATAAGTAAAGCCATAAAAGGCGATCATCCTCTTAGTGATTTCAGTGTAAATGCTCCGAAAATCGGAAGCCCAACAGTTGTATTTGTTGATCAGAAAGAAAATCATTTCCATCAGGAGGTTAAATCTCAAGATAAGGTTCCAAAAACAAGTGGGATGATCAAACCACCTTCACCCATGAGAGATCCTAGACATCCAACCCCAAGGGTAAGTCCCAACTTTTTCAAGCTATTTGCACGTAATTTTTTATTAGGATTTGACAATATATTAGCTTATATATGATATATATTTGTTATTAAATTTATGTCATTATGATGTCTATAAATCTTGTTTTTTCATTTTTTCTTTCACTGATTATCAATCACAAACTCGAAATTTACTCGTATGAAAGATCATATATATTATAAGAGGATCCATACATTTTTATTAATGGTAGGACAATTTATTTCTCATAACAATACTCTATTGCATTGGGCCACTAAATCATCGAGTGCACTAATGGATGACTCATATTTTATGAACTGTTAGTTAAGTTTGATAATCACTAATTATGAGTTCTGAATTACATTGCTTCAGCCAAGGGAACGTAATTATCTAGAAAACTCCTTAGACCTCCCACCAAAATCTTTATCCAATTCAATACTATCAGAGGAGAGCATCCAGAATTGGCAACCCAACAAGCTGTCTGAGAACATCATGCAGTGCTTGACCTTCATATACGTTAGGCTACTAAGAACATCAAGAGCAATCGAGTTAGAGAAATCAGGCCCAATTTCCAGGTCTACGAACTCTTGTTTAAGTTCAAGAAGCTTTAAGGCTGAGACCAGCTTGAACTCTAAGTCAAGCCTTAATATGTTACAAAAAGATTCAAGGCAACAAGACCCTTATGGTATTTTTGATATGGAAGACTCTATTCCGAGAGATATTGGCCCTTACAAGAACCTGGTTATCTTCTCGGCAAGTTCCATGGACCCCAAATGCATGTCTAGCTCAAGTTCTATTCCTCTACTGAGGAAGTTAAAGTAAGCCGCCAAACTCAAAAACTTGTCATAAAATACGCATGCAGACATATATACATGTATATAGGAACATATGCATTTTTATAGATGATGAGACTCCTCTAATTTCAGCTTTCTCCTTTATCTCTTTTGACTACAGGATTTTAATGAACAATCTTCAGACGGTAGAGTTGAAAGTGTTGACATATCAGCAGAAATTAGCATTCTGGATCAACATGTTCAACGCTTGTATCATGCATGTATATATATATTGGACACTGTCATTTCTTCCTTTATGTATACATACATGCATGCATACATATGTGTGTGTGTCTGTGTGTGTCTGTGTGTGTATAATCTAATCTGTATTAATAACGAATTCATATAAGAGAAGAGTCAAATTCATCTTGAACTAACGTACGCATTTCATTGATCTTTTGTTTAAAATCCTCATGTTTAATCTGCTTGCTTGCATTGTTATTTCAGGGATATCTCCAATATGGAGTGCCTAAGTCGCCAGAGAAATTGATCGCATTGATGAACAAGGTACATTCCAAATTGGACAAGAGTATTGACTTGGAACTCAAGTAAACTATTTTTAATTATAATCGGAAATGTTTCTCTTATTTCTGAAATAAAAACTAGTTGCATTGACTTTAGGCTTATTGTAATCTCAGTAATGAGAACAAATTATATGTTTGAATTTAGGCAACCCTCAGCATAGGAGGCAACACGATAAATGCTCAAGCAATAGAACACTTTATTTTAAGGGGGGCAGCATCTTCCAAAGTGAAAGAGGTACCCCTACTGGTTCTATATCAGTGTCTGATACTGATAACCGTAATTTGTTTAACTTTGATAATTGTTGATGATTTGATTAGTTATTGATTTACATATACAGTCAGACCAAAAAGGCGAAAAGGATGATAAAGAAGCCATTGTTCGTAAACTTTATGGACTTGAGTCCAGCAATCCTAATGTCACGTTTGCTCTGTGTTATGGAACCCGTTCTTCCCCAGCGGTAACATCAATCGATATCCTAATGTTATATAA
The DNA here is from genome assembly GCA_032402905.1 of Khaya senegalensis. Lineage (NCBI taxonomy): Eukaryota > Viridiplantae > Streptophyta > Magnoliopsida > Sapindales > Meliaceae > Khaya > Khaya senegalensis. The sequence continues at coordinate 5,155,858 of CP135553.1, read as the reverse complement.
AAGTTATCTGTTTATTATAGGTATTGCAAATAAAATAGGTCTTTGATTAGTTTTAAAAGCCATAAGGGCTCACGGTCATGAATGACTGGAACAATATCCAATTCCAATTTGCAGGTGAGAATATACACAGCGGATGGTGTGGCAACCGAGTTGGAGAAATCAAAGCTAGAATATCTTCAGGCTTCAATTGCAGTGACTAACACAAGAAAGATAGCATTCCCTGAGCTTCTATTACGTAACATGCTTGATTTTGCAAGGGGCATAGACTCACTAGTTGACTGGGTTTGCCACCAGCTGCCCACATCTGGGACACTCAGAAAATCAATGGTGGATTGTTTCAGGCAGGGACATAGCAGTGGAAAAGTCTCCACCACTGTTGAGAAAATCCCATATGATTTTGAGTTCCAGTATCTGTTGGCAATGTAGACCTCAATAATTCAAATTTGCTGTTTTAGCCATTTGATATACGAGAGAATGGGAAAGAAATGACAATGCCACATTGCTTGCAGAATGAAGCTTTCTGAGCAATTTGAAGGTTTTCCATGTAAAATCTTTCCCAGGAATCAACCCGAGCCTTCAGTTCATCAGTTATGTATAGCGAGGAGTGAGAGGCCATAAGAAACCGTGAGAGATCATATATTTATTGATTTTATACAATATTTTGGCAGGAAGAAGCGAGAAAAGAAATATTTGCATTTTTATATATAATAAGGTTGGTTGTTGGTTATTGATTAATTATCATTTTCTTGTATCAAAATTATCTTCTGAAAGACAAGGTTGTAGGTATAAGCATCATTAATGAAGAATAAAGATGGGATTGAGAAAGTGCATATTCCACCTTGTATTTTAATGTATTCTTTATTTCATTATTCAAAACTTTTTATATATATGAGTGTGTGTGTGTGTGTGTATTGAAAATACAGGAGGTAGTTGATGCATTCTCTGCAGTCGTAAGTGGACAAAAGTACTATGTACACCTCCGTCCACCGAGGCATGGACAATAGTTTTGACTATTAATTTGATCATTCAAAACATCGCTTAATTTGTCGATTTGCTTCGAATTTTAGACGTTACTTTTCTCCTCCTCGTTTTCATCAATTTTTATTCAATATTCACAGCTTAAATTCAAACTCACTTGTGTGGGTGGATAATGTTCTTTGACAAATTGTTGTCGTTCTGGTTTGTTTGACAATTGTTTTATTTTGATTTTGATATTGTGTTGACTTCTTTGATTTATTATGTTTTGTTTAGTTTTGATTTACGATGAGGTGTCTAATCTTTTTAAATCACAATTATTATATAATAAAAATATTAAATTTTAAAAATTAATATAAAAATAAATAAATTTTGTAAAATAATAATAAATTTTATTAAAAATATTGTTTGTTAATTTTATTATTAAAATCAAATAAAGTTATTACAATTTTAAATAAATTATAATTTGCTCTCTAAAAATGTCATTATTTAAGATGTAGCTCTTTATTTTAAAAATAATAATAAAAAAAAGGCTCAAACTATTCCACTTGTATTGGTCAATTCAACTATGGCAGCGGAATGTGAACAAAAAATAAGCTTATGCCACAAATAACCGACTCTTCCACTGAGACTACAGGTAGAGATGGGCAAAAATCTTTGCGAATACCGGGGTGGTCCAACATATTTGCAACAGGGATAAGAATGATTTTTTCCTCAAGTGAAAAGTAAGGTTGGGACGAGGATGGAACAACGGATAACATATCATTTATTGTTCGGTTCGGATGACAAAAAATGCTGACGGAATCGAGGACAATTTCTTTCTCGAACATAAAAGCGGGACCGTGATCGGGATGAGAACAAATTTCGTCTCATGCTTACTTTCTCTTTTTCAATATACTAAAATATTTTTTTAATTAAATCATAACAAGATAAATTTATTTTAATAGATATAAATGAATTCTCATTCTTAATAATTATATTAAAAATTTATTAAAATAAAAATAATAATTAATTAATATTGAATTAAATAACAAATTATAATCATTAACTTAAATAATTTTAGTAAATCAACACAAAATAACAAAGAAAAAAGATTTCATTTTCTTTATCTTACTTTTACAAAAATTAATTATAAAAAAATATAAAATTCTAAATATTTCATTTAATTAAGTTCCTCAAAATTTAATTTTATTCTTTTTATTAAAAATAAAAATATAATTTATTGACATATTAATTTGTTAATATTAATTTATTATTATTTTATTTATTTTTTAATATCTTAAGTATTTTTTATTTATTTAATATTATTAAATAATGATGAATTGGGTACAAAAATCTCTTTCAAAATATGAATTATTCGGTGATAAAATGATTATATCAAAACAAGGACCGGGATGATCATCCCAAAATGGGAAGGGCGGGAGTTGAGGATCCCCAATGCCACTTCGTCCCATTGCAATCTCTACTCATGGATCATAAACCAACAAAGATGTAATCTTTTTAAATAGTTGAATCTTATAGATCAATTTAAATTTCTTTTAAAATTATGGTGATTCCTTTTAACTTTAAAGATAGAATTAAAATTACACTTGATAATATTAATTCATAGTAAATTTATTCATTTTTATATTAATATTTAATATTTAGTATTCCTATCTCACAAAAAGGTGACTAAAAAACCACCCACTTACAATACCTCAATTATTGAAACCTTAATCTACAAGTTCATTCGCAAGAGGAAAAAAAAATCTCCAATCCCACCACAGTCAACGTAAAAACCAGTTGCATGCTAAAAGGATTTGATTGATTGAAAATTTTTAAATTTATAATTAGTAGTCAACAAGAAATAATATATAGCAAATAAAAATAATATTAAACGAAAAATAATAAAAACTTAACAAAATTCGAGGCAGTATAGCATGGGAAATTCATGTCTCATAGGAGGAGCCTGTTGGCCATAATGCTGTAAAAGGTGCATTCGAAAATAATCTTTTAGGTGAGTCTATAATAATAGAACGCCAATGCCGTACCGTACAGTTATTATTGTTGTTGAATTATTTATTCTTAGTGTAATTCAAAGATTTCTATGAAATTAAAAAGTGTTTTTCTTAATTTTTTTAATTTTTATTTTCATACTTTTATTACAATTATATAGTAAAATAAAAACTTTTGTTTGTTTGTTTCTTTTTTTTTCTTTTTTTTACGTGTCTTGGTTTTCGTTTGTCAACAAATGAATGAAAAAGTAAAAACAAAAATAAAAAGGAGTGCGCTCGATTACTCAATCAATTGAACTTGCCGTCCATAAGCAAAGTTCTGTCACTGGCACTACATCTGTCTTACAGCAATCTTCACTCAACGACAACGTCCTGATAAATTAGTGTATTGAATGATCAAATGATGATCATATCTCTACAAGACATATTTGCTTTCTATGTGAAAATGTCTTCGTACCAACACTCAGAACTCTATTCTTGTAAACCCGTACCAAATTTTGATAAAGCAAAAAATTTCGTAGACCAGTATCGAACTAATTTAATAAGACTCAAGCGAGACTAATTTATTATTATATTAAATAAACAATGAGAGAGTTTTAAGGGAACGGACATATCCAATGGAAATAATAATAATAATAATAATAATGATATAATTATGTTATTAATTTTATTTTAAGACTTTAGAAGAAAATACCTAAATCTCATATTAATAAATCTATCTTACTCGTGCAAGTGCGCCAAGAAGACAGCCAACTGTTTCTTTACTTTCTCTTTTCTTCCGTCGAAAAGCCCGGTGCCAAAAGCGCTATCATGCGCCGCATCCGCGTGCACGTTAGCACGACTCGGTTACTCACAGACCTTAACTTTCAACCTTATTCCGGCTGCCTACTTTCCTAATTCCATAGAACTGTCCCCCAATTGGACCATTAATTACGAACAACGAACCTATCCCAAGTACACAAAACGTATCCACCGTATAATCCCCCAATCGAAAACCCTATACCATATGTGCAAATCCAAAATGGCAACCAACGTTTCCGATCCCGTCCCAACTCGCCCAACTCACTCCCCTCGAACCCGTCGAACTCGGTCCACTCACTCCCCTCGCAACCCAACTACATTCTCCTATCCGTCATCTTCAACTGGCACCGACTACACGGCAGCAACTTCGAGTTCATCTCATACCAAACCATTCTCTTCAGATGCATCCATTTCCAGCCGTACCTCTTTAGCGAGTCTCCGAGTTTCCATCTCTGAAAATCCCCACATCTACAGTTTCTCCGAAATTCGGTCTGCTACCAACAACTTCCTGCTCAAAAAGCACTCCTCCTCTTCTACCAACTGTTGGCGCAGCAACTTGCGAGGCAAAGATGTCATGATCTTCCAGCGAAAGTTTCGGCGAAAACTTGAAATGCAAAATTTACGAGAAAGACTATCGGTGATTTGTCGAAGCCACCACAACAGTATAATCAAGCTCCTTGGCGCTTCCATTTCTGATGATTATATATATCTCGTGTATGAGTACATCAACGGTGCAAATTTATCCGATTGTTTGAGAAATTCGAAGAATCCGGAATTTACCGTGCTGTCGACATGGATGTCTAGAATGCAGATCGCTACAGATCTCGCCCATGGCCTCGATTATATTCACAACAACACTGGCTTAAACTTAAACCTCGTGCATAATCATATTAAGAGCAGTAGTATCGTAGTAACTGAGCCATCGTTTAATGCCAAGATCTGTCATTTCGGCACCGCTCAGTTATGCGGAGAAGCTGATGATTCTGAGAACAGAAAGATGTCAGATTCCAAAAAAGAAAGCGAAATTTCCGAAATAGTTGAGATAGAACCTTCACTGACGAGATCGAGTAGTAGTAAAATGCAATTTGAAGGCGTGAGAGGATATATGTCACCGGAATTTCGGGCAACCGGAGTTCCGACGCAGCAATCCGACGTGTACGCTTTAGGTGTGGTGATTCTGGAGCTGTTATCAGGCGAGGAGCCGCTTAAATACAAGTATGACAAGGCACGTGGCGAGTTTGCGAGGACGTCGGTGATTGACACCGCTAGAATGGCGATGTACGGTGGTGATGACGGTGAAAGAGAAGGGAGATTAAGAAGGTGGATTGACAGGAGGCTGAGGGATTCATTTCCGGTGGATGTGGCAGAGAATGTGATACGTGTCGCATTGGAGTGCCTCGACGAGGATCCAGATAAACGGCCCAATTTGGGACGCGTGTCGCGGAAAATCTCGAAGTTTTATTTGGCGTCACAAAGATGGTTGGACAATATGAAAATTCCAACAGGCATTTCACTTTCCTTGGGACCTAGATCTTAAGATTGGGCGGCTGGTTTTGTTAATAATGATTTTGTAGTTAGGTTCATTTGATTCGATGTAAGTTGGGGATATGTTGTCTATATATATATATATATATATGCATGGAATAATTCAAACAAATATTTAACAATTTTGATGAATGAAATGGACACAAGTCAATTTCTTTAACCTCATTTGTTCTTAATAAGTATGTTCTGACGGACCATATTTCATAGAACCCAAGTCAATACGGTATTTGGTTTATACAATAGATAAACACAATGAGCCAGTCTCGTTCACATGCGGTGTGCCGACTTGATGTTAGAAATTGCGATTGATTTGTTGGTGGAGAATACTCTTATATGGAAGCACCCCCAACTCCTCCCCCGCACCCTACTAATTTATAATTGAAATAGATTAAAATTAAAATAAATTAAAATTAAAATTAAAATAAATTATTTATTTTAATTATAAAAATTAAAATTAGAATAGATTAAATTTTTATTAATGTATTTACTTTGTATTAATATTGAAATTAGAATAAAAAAATTATTTCAAATTAATGAACTACCCTTAATTAATTGATTATTATTATTATTTAATTCTAATAACTGTGATTAATAATATTCAAGAAATTATTTTTATTAATAATTAATTAAAATAATAATAATTTTGTTAATAATAATTATAAAAAAATATTAATAAAATTAATAATATTTTTTTTGTGTAAACTTATATAATTTTATTGAAAGGAAAGAAAAAGGCTTGTAAATGTTAATAGCGCCTTGAAGAGAAAAAAATATTGATAAATATGAGTTAATGAAGTAGATAAAATACATAATAGTGAATGTCAATAGCATAAAAATGTACATGGAAGAGAGAGGAGAAAGTATTTTACAACGAAGCATTCTAAGAACATATTCCTTCTTATGTTGATTAGGAATCGTAAAGAACACACGTGACAAATCATGGTTCATGACATCATATATTTGATCCTTATTTAAGCTTTCAATTTTCATCATTTCTTCATGTAACTTATCTTGTAAATCAATTATTTCTTTATCAACAATAAATAGCACATTCATTAAACCATCTAACTTAGGAACCATTACTACCATTAACTCAGTTATTGACCTAACATTTGAACATATACTGTCATATATTTTTCTTTGGTTTTGCTTTTTCTAAACTTATTTGTTGAACCACCTGGATCAATATCTAGTTGTTGAGGAATATCATTTGATTGTGAAGTATATGACATACCATCAATAAACTCTTGCATAAAAGACTTATTAATCGAGTCATTTTTCAAATTAATCTTAATATTGTTAACTTGATGTACCTCCTTTTCATCATCATTTGCATTGCCAGCCACAAAAAATTTTGACTCAATTCAAATCATGATTCAATCCATATATTATCTTATTGTCTAGAAATATTTGTTCATTCCTAACCTTAACAAGTTAGAGTTAAAATGGAACTTATTTTATATTCAAAGACAATACCAAATGTCAAATAATAATAAAATATCAAATTTCAATGAACAATATAATTTATAAATGTTAAAGAATAATACATTATCAAATCTCAACAAACAATATAATTTTTAAATGTCAATGAACAATACAATATCCAAATGTGAAACAACAATAAAAAAATAATGTCAACAAACCAAAAAAATAAAAAATATTAATAAAAAATACAACAACAAATGTTATTCATTATCTATTTGTTTGTCATGTGTACCACATCTCTTGGACTAAATTGTGTCTCCAAGTTGTCCACTCATCTGAAAGCTCAATTGTATCAATTATCTCTTAGTCGTAATCAATACCTGGATTTGATTCATTATTTATTTTCATTTTCATATCATTGAAAGGCATTTTTGTTCTTATAAAGTTATGTAGCATACAATAAATCAATATTATACACCTTTATGTTTTTATATCATAGAACGCAAGACTCCTTAGTATAGCTAATCTCTTCTTCAATAATTTAAAACATTGCTCAATCACATGGTAAGCACTTGAGTGCTTCATATTAAACAACTCTTATGATGTAATTGGTTGTTGTCCATCTCTAAAGTCACTCAAATGGTAATATTGTCCTTTAAATAGTAAAAAAAACCACATCCTATTAGTGTAACCATAATCAACCAAGTAATAATAACCTATTAACATAAATAAAATATAAAAAAAGGGTCATGATATAAATTACACAATTGTATAATTTAAAGCAATATTAGTTATATGTATTATCATGAGAAACTTTTCAATTATTTCTTCTAGTTATTACATTTCTTAACATTTGCATATTATGAGTTAAACATTCCTATATCGATAAAATATAAATAAATTGTATATCTTGTGAGCAAAATCCCAACACATTTGTTGCAATTTCATTTTTTCTATTTCTGTATTTTACTTTATCAGCCTCTAAAACATGAACCTTTAAATATGTAATATTTATTGCTCTCAAGTAATTCTACATTATAATATTTAAAATATTTATAAGTCAATTTACACAAGTGTATTAGTCAACAATAGATTTTTATACAATAATATACGTACCTTAAACCATTTTTATGTTAGGTTCATTGAATCCTTCGTCATTGGTTCAAGTGTTTTTCAAAATTCTTTTTAACTTCTAAGCATTACTTTTAAACACTCATGGAAATATTTACTAACTGTACATCCAAATTTTTTAAAATTGAAAGCAACCACTCTATTTTTTAAATGGTGTGCTAAAATATACAAAACAGTACAAACATGTTCTTGAGCTATACATTTCTACTACCAACCAAAACCTTTTCTCACAAAGAAGTTTACATAATTTGTGAAATGTTTGTCTATCCATTCTTAATTGAGACAAACATTTTACATCACTTTCAAAAATCAAATCATATAAATAGTATAATTGTTGGTAAACTCTATAGTATGATTTGGGTCTTTTCAATCTTCGCTCATAAGTTATTGATATATAAGAACACATAGTAGTGTACACAACCAATATCATTTGTAATATCATTACCAAGTTTTGTATAACTACGATAACCCTTTGCTTTCTTGTTGACAAATGAATCATTCTTGAAACTCTTTAATTGATTTTTGACTCTTATATTTTTTTAAAAAATAAGGGATAAAATAGGATATTGATTTATTAGATAAAGACAAAATGATAAGTTGTATGAATAACAATCTTATTACTAAGTTTCCCATAGAAGTTAAATTTGCATTCTTAGTATGTGAGTTCCACACATTTGATTTACATTCTTATTATTGTTTTAGTAAGTAAATATTAAATTCATTCCGATTTCTGATTTCGAATTTCGATTCCAGTTTAGTAAACATACCTTAAGAATGTGTTTATGTCCATCCAACAAGAATAATGTGGCTTCATCCATCACATAAAATATAATAAAACAAAAAAAAAATGACAGATCTTAACACAATGTTTTCCATATTGGTATGCAAATTCGTAGAATATTTAATCAGTGAAATGAAATTATTGTTATCACAAATAATATTTTATGATACTAATGTAAGTATCAGCCAAAAGATGCAATGATTTCAATGGCCACACATTATTTTTCTAAATGTGGGGATTATGATTTTTTTCATTTTCTTATCACATTTAATTTGGATGAGTCAAAATGTTGACTTGTGATTTCTGCCAAAATTTATTTTAAAATTTGTCAAAATAACACATAGATAAAATTATATCTAAAAATCACAAATATTTTTCTTAAATATAAGAAAAATTATTTTTTATTAAAAATATAAAATTATCCTTCTATTATTTCTTTTCAAAAATATTAAAGTAAATCTTTTATTATTTATTATTTGTAAAATTCACTTATTACAAATGAAAGCATAAAAATTATTTTTTATATTTTTAAAACAATTATAAAATATTGTTTAATAATGCTTTAAAATATTTTATCACCTATAAATATAAACCTGACATGTTTTTATTCTTAATCTCAAAAAAATATTTTTTAATAAATTATTAAAAATATTAACAAATATAAAAATAAACAATTAGCCTTTTTTTTTTTTTTGTGTTGTTTTGTTTTCATTAATAAATTGTTTCGTTAACAATAAATTTTTTACTTTAACATATTTTTACCCAAAAAAAATAATTTCAAATACAATTTTTATACATTCAACTTTCTAATAAGTGAATTTTATACTTAAAAATAAAAAAAATAAAGGAATTACTTTAATATTTTCAATAATAAAAAATAATAGAAGTGTAACATTATATTTTTAATAAAATATTAATTTTTTAAATATATTCAATGGAGGCTTATGTAGTTTCACATATAACTCTACTTATCTATTATTACCACACATCTAAATTTACACATATATGTAAAAAAAAAAAAAAAGAAGAAAGAAAGAAAAGAAGAAGAAGTCATATACAAATATGAATAAATATTCACATTAAGAGACAAAAGAGATTGAGAAAATAATGGGTCAAGATTTATAAGATAAAAATCCTCAATCAATGAACCAGCACCAACAAGTTCAGAGTAATGAAATAGATTGACAGTATTATTATGAAAATGAAATTCATAACTTAATTGTTTGATTTAGAAACATAGATATGTTTTTAGACTTTGAAGGAACAAGTAAGACATCTTCTAAATAAAGGATAAAACCCTCTTAAGAACCAAATGAACAACACCAATAACTTTGACTTATGCTTCTACCCAATTTACTTGTAACGAGCATTCTTGGTTGGGATTAATTTTCTTCGTTTGTAAATGCATGCAAGGAATTAGAAATATCAATAGTGGCTTTTGAATCTACCCACCATCTATTTGGTCCAACAATGGCTCAATTAGACTTTGAACATAGTAGACGAAAGGCGCTACCTCTCTTTATTACCAAGTCTTTATAGCCACAACAATACTTTTTCACGTGGCCCCGTTTATGACCCAAAAGCATTGAACTCTCTTTTTCTTGCTTAATTTGTGCATTTGATTGAGTCATGAATCTGTATTTTTATTAACTTGATTCCCACATTTCTTAATTTTTTTTTATTTTTCTTGGCATTTTTCTTACTCATTATATGTGCATCACCAAGCTTATAATGTTTAGGTCGCTGCTCTTCTTCTTAAGCACACGTACTGATTAATTTTGTCAATTTTCATTTATCTTTTCGCACATCACATGTGATTTTGAAAACATCAAGTGGCACAGGAAAAGAATTCATAATGATACAAGTCATAAATTAATCATTGATTTCTATATCCAAATTCTTCTGTTGACTTGAGATATCAGTTATTTTCATGATGTGATCATGCAAACTACTATAGTCGTCATAGGTCATGGCTACCAATTAGGTCATTAAAGTGTGAGCTAGTGATTTAGTTGAGACGATAAATGTTCTTTTAGGGTTTCAAGGTTATCCTTTCTCTCTCTCTCTCTCTCTTTCTCTCTCTCTCTCTCTAGTTAGAGATTTTGATTCTCAAGAATGAGCCACTGCAAACAGAAAAGATTGAGTTTTTGTATTGTTGAAATGTTGTTTTCTTACTGATACATACTGAGTGGTAAAACAACAGACTATATATACACTTTTTAAGAAGAAAAAGGATAGGATCATTAAAGAGACATGATAGAGGTGAAAAAGTATGGTCCAAAGAGCAAGCAGTTGAACTAAAACATATTAATCCCATCATAGCACATAACAGAAAATGAGTGACAGCACTGATGTTTTGTTACTTGGCAGGAAAGATAGCAAAATGAATTTCTGTGGGCTTGTAGAGCAAACAAGTTGGACTAAGCAAAGACTTCTGGCCCAAGACTAATTGCTCCATCAGCTTGTTTAGAATTTAACTCCCTCCCTCAAACTGATGTTTGTGTTCTTTCTCGGCAAGATTGAGTTTCTTCCTAAATGAATTAAACTTTTCATAGCTCAGTGGTTTGGTAAATATATTAGCCACTTGTTCATCAGTTGGCACATACCGAATGGTGATTTCTCCATTGGCAACTTTCTCACGTATAAAATGAACATCAATCTCTATGTGCTTGGTACGAGCATGGAAAACAGCATTTGTTGCAAGTCCTGCTACACTCTTACTGTCTGTCCAAATCACTGCTGGCTTCTTTACTTCCACTTTGATTTCATCCAATATTGATTTCAACCAGGTTAACTCTACTGTAGTGTAAGCCAAAGCTCGATATTCAGATTCTGCTGAGGATCTTACAACCACTTGTTGTTTTCTAGAACACCAAGAAATCAGATTTCTTCCGAGGTAAACAGAGTATCTTGTGGTTTATCTTCTATCATCAACATCAGCTGCTCAATCTGCGTCTAAGAAACCAATCAAATCTAAAGTTTCAGTTTTACTGAACTTCAAGCCCAAGTTGATTGTATCTTTCAAGTATCTAAGTATTCTCTTACAGGCATTCCAGTGTTCCTGATAAAGGTGATGCATGTATTGACTTAGTTTGTTGACTGAATATACAATGTCTGGCCTGGAAAGTGTAGCATATTGCAATGATCCAACAACTAATCTATAAAGGGTTCCATGCTCAAAGGGTTAGCTACAGTTTCTGTTGAGTTTACTCCCTGTTATCATTAGTGTCTTCATTCCCTTGCTGCTCAGCATGTTTGTTTTAATGAGGAAGTCAATTATATATTTGGTCTGTGACATGTGAATGCCATCTTCCATTCTGGTAATTTCAAGTCCTAGAAAGAAATTTAATTCTCCTAAATCTTTCAAAGCAAAAACTTCATTCAATCTTTTTATTAATTCTTCAATTTCAGACTAATTGTCTCCAGTCATAATTATAACATCCACATATATAAGGAGTAGTATAGTACCTGATTGATCAATTTTATAGAACAGTGACACATCTAAATGAGAATTGGTGAATTTTCAGGACCTTAAGGCTAACTTAAGCTTGTCAAACCAGACTCTCGATGCTTGTTTGAGTCCATAAATGGCTTTCCTGAATCTGCATACATGTGTTGGGTTGCTTTTATCTTCAAAGCCTGGGGGTTGACTCATATAGACAACTTCATTCAATTCTCCATTAAGAAATGCATTGTTTATGTCCACTTGTCTCAATTTTCAGTTTCTTTAAATAGCTAAAGTCAACACAATCTTTATGGTTGAAGATTTGATTACTGGACTAAAAGTTTCTGCGAAGTCAATTCCTAGAGTTTGAAGAAAACCTTTGGCTACAAGTTTAACTTTGTGTCTGAGTATGGTTCCATCAAGATTTTGCTTCACCTTAAAAATCCATCTACACCCTACAACTTTCAAGTCATCAGAGTATGGTATTAGGTCTCAGGTATGATTATCTATCAAAGCCTGAAATTCTTGATGCATTACTTCTTTCCATTTAAGGTCTTATAAAGCTTGTATTTCATTTACTGGTATCCCATCTTCCTGTAACCTCATAAGGTTGGATTGATAAATTTTGGGTTTAAGGACTTCTGCCTTGCTTCTAGTGATCATTGGATGGCCAGTTTGAGCAACTTGAGGTAAGAATACAGCTGAACTGAGTTCCTCTAGTGAGTGGTTTGAAGGGGCAATGTTTGGGAATGTTTTAGAGTTATGCTTGGCTTGTTGTTATAGATCTAAAGATGTGAAAATTTTTGCACTAAGAGCTACTGTAGTAGGTTCTGTATTTGCTGCTGGATAGTCCATCTGATTGTGATTGAACCAGTTTGACAAAGTGAAAAAGGGCAAAGTGGACAGTTGATCCTTCTGTGTGTATTTAGGAATGTGTGAGATGAAATTTGGATCAAATTCAAAAGGAAAACAGTCTTCATTGAAGGTTACATTTCGGGCAATATAAATTCGTTTTTATAGATGCCAACATAGATATCCCTTGTGATAAGGACTATACCCAATAAAAACACATTTTGATGTGTAAAAATTTAGTTTGTGTTTGTTGTATGGCCTAAGAAAAGGAAAGCATTCTGACCCAAAAACTTTCAGCAATTTCATATCAGGTTTGTGTCCTAAAAGGAGTTCATATGGGTATTTATTCTTGAGTATTAATGAGGGCAACTTGTTTACGAGATAAACTGAAGCATAAAAGGCCTACCACCAGAATTTTAATGGCATATGTGATTGAGCCAACAAGGTGAGTCATGTTTCTACTATGTGTCTATGTTTTCTTTCTACTTTGCCATTTTGATGATGAGTGTGGAGACATGCATATCTAAGTGTTATACCATGTTCTGCTAGATAAGTTTCAAAGGGCTTGAATTCTCCCCCCATGTCACTTTGAACAGCTTTAATCTTTAATTCTAGCAGAGTTTCAACTTAATTCTTGAATTGTTTGAAAACTGATAGAGCCTCAGATTTGTATGTCAATGAAAAAATTCATGTGAACCTGGTATAATCATCTACAAAGGCAATATAGAACTTATAACCATTGATTGATGCCATGAGTGCTGGACCCCATAAATTTGTGTGTATAAGTTCTAGAGCTTTACTGGTTTTAACCCCAGTTGATTTAAAAGTCATTCTATGCATTTTTCTATATTGATAGGCTGAGCAAAATGAAGGAGTAAGTGCTGAAGTGTTTTCATTAATCAAATTCGAATTAGTACATAGAGGAAACATTTTTCTGAAAACTTTCACATGAGGGTGGCCTAGTCTTTGGTGCCAAATTTTCAACTCCCCGAAAATTTTTTGATTTGCAAAAGACTTATCAAAAATAAACTTTTCATGCTTTAATTTTGAGCTTTCTAACTGAGAAACAAAAGTGACTAGGCTTGATTATTTTTTGTGTAACATTGGACACTTAAGCAGTTTGTACAATCCTCCTTTAGCAACTCCTTAAAGCAGAACATAACCTGTCTTCGGATCCTTCACAACACAAAAATTTTGGTTGAACAATATAGTAGCATGATTATCTCTAAGTAGCTTGAACACACTAATAAGATTTTTTGTGATGTCAGGAACATGCAAAACTTGATTGAGTTTCATTTGTTCTGGTAGATAATGTGTGTGCAGATTAATATGGCCAACATGTGTAATGGTTAAGTTTTGACCATTACCTACAGCAAGCTTATCTCTTCCTTTGTAGTCTGTGTTGGTAGTCAAATTCTATAGTGTATTTGTGACATGATTTGTGGAGCTACTATATACATACTAAGCTGGATCCATAGTGTTTTCAAGACTTGCTAAGTATACCACCTTGCTATCTTTCTTCGACTGATTTAAAATAAACTCCTTATCAAACCTGTGCCAGCAATCTACAGCAATATGTCCTACCTTTAAGCAAATTTGACAGGTTGGTTTAGACCCTTCTTTTGCATTCCATGCTCTTCCTTTTCCTTTACCTCCATTATTGAAGGAGTTTTTGCCTTGATTTGTAGCATTCTAGTGTTTTTTCTAAGTCTGAGTTGAATGTGCCAGATTTGCTATAATTTCTGGTTGAAAGTTAGAATTTAGAAGCCCATTCCAACCATCCAATCTGTTTTTTTGACTCAGCAACATCGAATAGACCTCTTCTAATGAAGTTATGTTTGACCTTGAAGATATATTGACTATGACAGATTCAAAATCTCTGCCCAGTCCACCCAAGATGTATAAAATCAAGTCTTTGTCTGATATGTTGTCCCCTGATGCTCTGAATGCATTTGAGATGCTTTTCATTTTTTGATAATAATCTATGATCCTCATATTTTCCTTTTTTGTGAAAGTAATAAGGCTTCTGAGATTTACAATTTTAGCCATGGATTTTGCAGAGAATGTTTTCTCTAGAGACTCCCACAACACAGATGAAGAGATACACCCCACCGTTGTGGCTAACATGGGCTCATTTAAGGTTGATAGCAGCCACCCTAGCAGCTGCTGATCTTGTTTTTTCTAGGCTTTGTAAGTTGGATTTATGGAAGTGATGGTGTTCTCTTCTTCATCTGTGGTGATATCATATTTGTTAGGTGGAGTCACCTTTGGGTCCAGGTAGTCTTCAAGATCATTTTCTCTTACTGCAAGCAGAACTTAAGACTTCCAAAGTAGAAAATTTGTATAAGTGAGTTTAATAGTGTTTAGGAAGGACATTACAATGGAATTTGCATTGAACACAGCAGGTGTACTTGTATCTACTTGTGTGGAGCTTGATGAATTATGGCTTGTTGCTATTCTTGCTTTGATACCAAGTTAGAGATTTTGATTCTCAAGAATGAGCCACTGCAAATAGAAAAGACTAAGTTTTTGTGTTGCTAAAATGTTGTTTTCTTACTGATACATACTGAGTGGTAAAACAACAGACTATATATACACATTTTAAGAAGAAAAAGGACAAGATCATTAAAGAGGTATGATAGAGGTGAAAGAGTATGGTCCAAAGAGCAAGCAGTTGAACTAAAATATATTAATCCCATCAGAGCACGCAACAAAAAATGAGTGACAGCACTGATGTTTTGTTGCTTGGCAGGAAAGACAGCAAAATGAATTTCTGTAAGCAGACAAGTTGGACTTAAGTAAAGACTTTTGGCCCAAGACCAATTGCCCCATCAGCTTGTTTAGAATTTAACTTCTCTCTCTCTCTCTCTCTCTCTCTCTCTCTATATATATATATATATATATGTATATTTATATGTATATATAAAGAAATGATTGGGTCTTTCCCATTTTTCCCATTCGTATTTAACTTAAATACCACTAGTATCAGTGGGTCTAGGTGGTTTGTCACTCCAAAATGCTAAGAATAAAACAATTGGATCTTTCTCATTTTTTCCATTCTTAGTTAACTTCAATACCACTAGTATCAGTGAGTCTAGGTGGTTCGTCAATCCCAAAGGCTAAGTCTAAATCCCTAACTACCAAGTTAAATAAAACTTCTTTCTTCCGGTATGAGAAATTGGGTCACGAATTATAACATTTACACTTGGCAATAAAATAAATATTTGTAAAACAACAAATAATTGCTCACATGTAATTCAATATAACTTTAAGACTACAAAATATATAAATTGTCATGTCCTACATAGTTAACGGATAAATTTTATCTTTATATTGTATAATTTGAATTTTTTTAATTAAATAAATACTTTTTAAATAGTAAAATTTAAAAATAAATTTATAATAAATTATATATTAAAAATAGATAATATTTATTTAGTTATTGAAACTTAATTGTTGAAACTAGAATGTTATCTAAATAAATTACTTAATTTATGGGAGGTCAATTAAACATTTCAGAGTCAATTAACAATATGCCTCCAGAGAATCAATTCTGAAAGGGATCAACATCACATACAGCAACTTTTTTTTTTTTTTTTTTTTGGGGCGAACACAACTCTTTTACTTTAGCAAATATTAATATGCCATTAGCACCATATATCACAAAACTCTTATTGAATGAATGAGTCACTTCGGTGATGAAGAAATCAATGTAACTTTAATGATACTTGTGGTTAGCATTGTATGTGATTCAATTTCCCGAATCATTTGTGGTTAATGATAATGCATCAAAAAATTAAAGAGCCAGATGCATAATTATGTGTATTGACAATTTGTTCTGTGAAATTTAATGTATATAAACTCATCATAATAAACCGTCATGCAATAAATTTGAATCTCCAAATTTAATTAAAATAGGTATATATCATATTTTAATAAAATAAAATATATACTTATTTATTATATATTTGTTGTATATAAATAATAAATAAATATATTAACCATCCATGCAGGAATCTGTTGCCAATAATTTGGTTATCATTCAAAACTTACATGAATATTTACGATTTCAATTTGTAAAAGGAATTCGTTACCACTTTATGCATAGATAAAAGTTATTGTGAAAAAATAATAATAATAATAACTCACTTCATGATACATTGTTGTAGATGCAGCACAATTATCCTGGTATTGTTAATGCTTCTCTTTTATCATTATTATTAACTAAATAACTAATTTATAACTTCTTATGCAATCCATAGTGACGCTTAAAATAAATTAAATATGGATAAAATAGGCATAAATTAATCAAAATTACATTTTCACAAATCAATTTTAACAAGCATCATTTGGCAAAAATGTTATGCATATTTACATTTTAGCTTACTCTTAAACTATATTTTCAATGTTAGTATAATGACATAATGTGACCATCCAATTAGAGATGAGAAAACAATGAATGAATTGACTAAAAAAAAAAATCAAAGAAAGTTCTCCCATCTCATTTATTTCACTCTCTTCTATTTATTTTTTTGTAATAATTTTTTTTCTTACAAATTCATGTCTTTCTATCTCTTATTTAATTGAATGGTCTCACTATATGTTTTAATTCTAGTTTCACTTAAAATCAGAATCTATCATATTTAACAAAGTACCATATTTTTCAATTTCGTTTTCTTTCAGTTCTAAAATAGAATATCATGTTTATTAATTTTTTTTAAATTTTTTAAATTTTTAACTCCAAAAATAAATTATTAAAAAATCAAAATTAATGGTATTAAATTAAAGAGGTAATGAAATGTACAAACAAAAAATTAAGTGAATGAAAGATAAAAAAAATAAATAAATAAATAACTTATTAAAAAGAATTGATATATGACAATTATTTAAAACATATTAAACTCGAGTTAATATTATATATCATGAAAAAAAAATTAAATTTTTTTTTATAGTAAAACTATATATCTAATAATATTACATCGTATATATATATATATATATATTTATTTATTTATTATAATTATTAACATGTTCAAACATTTTATGTAAAAATTATACTTGTACAAATTTAACAATAAATTTAAAAAATATGTATTATATTTTAATTTGAAACATTTATTTAAAATTAATAAAATTTATTTTTTATAATTTTATTAAAAAATTTTAAATAGCACTATTTTATTAATTGAATAATTTATTGAATATGCATTTGTATTTATTTTACTTTTAAAAAAATTAAAATAAACACAATATTATAAATAAATTATGTGACTTTATATATGTAGCTTAATGGTTAAGAGTTTGTATTCTAACATGAAGTTTGATGTTTGATTTCTCTAGTTTGAAATAATTTTTAATTATTAAAAATTAAAAATTTCGGTATTCTTAGTCCTGACCTGATCCCCTTCTTTTAAAAAAAAAGAAATTCCATGCCCACCCCATTTCCATTTTAAAGTAGAGATTCATGTCCCTAGTCTATTGCTATTTATTAACAATAATATTTCAAAAATTATATAAAATAGTAATAAATAAATTTAAAAATAATAAATAAATATTTATTAATAAATTATAATTTATATAAAAATATTAACAAATTAACATGTTGAGAAATTATGATATGAATTTTTAATAAAAAATAACCAAAAATTAAATTAAATTAAATTTTTAGAATTTTATTGAATTTTGGATTAATTTTTATAAAAAGAATATTAAATCTTTTAATTATTTTTATAAAAAATTATTTGGGTTTGTAGATAAGAAAATAAAATTTTAAAAGTTATTTTTTTCTTTATTAATCTTTTATCGATATACTAAAATTTAATTCAATATTTGTAATTGATTATTTAATTTAATAATAATTAATTATTATATATTTTATTTTGATAAATTTTTAATTTATAAGATAATAAATGTAATTATATGTGTGTGTATAAGTTTTATTTTAAATTTTAAATATATATAATAATATATAAACGAGGAAGTGGGCTAGGGATAAAGAACTTTTTTCATCCCCATCCCCGCCCAGTTGGAAAAGGAGAATGGGGATACAATCTTGTTCTCGCTTTATTTTTTAATTTCGGGAATGAAATCGTTCTCGATTTCCATCTCGAAGGAGACGGAACCCCGCACGAATTTTTGCCGACCACCCAAGTTCCATCAACAATAACTCTTTTAAGTAGTGTACAAATGTGAAAGATAAAATTTTGCTCATAGAGGAACGTTGGTTTTATTAATTAAATAAACAAAATTAATTTACTAACAAAGTTAGTTTGTTTATTAATTAAATATTTTGTGAAGATGACATAAACTTGCTAAAATTAGGTTATTATGTATATAATATACTACTATTTCTTATAAAATAATTAATTTATCATATTATATACTTAATCATTTTAAATTAAAAAAAAAATGGTATTGGAGTAATCTTTGAGATATATTACAAACGAAGCGAACGAGTGACTAAATGCCGCCAGTTTGTAAGAACTACTATTTAAGTGTTGATTTTGTACAAATGTGGCTGCAAAATTTGTGACGGAGACTAAAATGCCGCCGTCAAAGGTGGAGTATTGTGCTGTGCTGCATTTCACCATTCACCTAATTTTATTTTAATAAAAATAGATATTTCAAAAGCATATTTTATGCAATACAAAAAAAAAATAATAATTAAAAATAAATAAATAATATCATCCATTAAAAAGTTGGTTAACACTGAGATTTCTTCTTATTATTATCTGAGTGACATAATTGTTATGCTTAATTATAAATTAATTTTTAATTTTGTATAATATTAATAATTTCTGAATTTAAACAATATTTGTTAAGAAAGAATATATGTTTAATATAAGATGATAATTTATTTCACAAAATTATTTTCTTGAAAATAATTTATAATAAAAAGATAAATAAAAAATTTTAAAATTTGATAATTTTTTTTTTTTTTTTGATCATTTTTACCCTATTAGTGTAAATAAAATATTTGCTAAGTTTTTTAATTGATCCCAACTCAACAAAGAAAATTTTAAAAATAACAAAATTAACGAGGATGATTCATTAAATCTTTTCTGTCTCCTTTTAAAAAAAAAACACACATTACAAATTTTTTTTTTTTAAAAGTCTTTTCATTAAAATACATATTATAATCTTCCTCATAAGGCGACGTTAGATCACCATATAACAGACCTATAATTAAAGCTAGGAAAACCTCGCTCGATTCTTTTATTTATTTATCATTGAGAACTTAAAATAGTATCAAACTCAGGCCATGGACCAAGTAACATTAACGCGACCAATGTCCTTATTGAGCCCCAATGCGCTCCAAACTGCATCAGAACCGTCGACAATATTATTATCACAAGGTCGCTGATATGCATGTTCTTTGTCACAACCTCGCATGGAATCACATTCATCCACTACCTTCGCCTTCACACTCCTCCCATTTTTAGCCGTAATCTTGATCATCTTCCCACATCTTGACCCTCTATTGTACCACCCTGTCGAAAGCGCCACCACCGGTTCTGAGTTTTCGTGGTACTTCTCGTCACACTCGGATGGACCTCCGCCATCCCCGCCTTCGCTAAAATCGTTGTTTGTTAGTATAGCGTTAGTCGATGATGTCACCGGAGGAGAGCAGGTGTATGTCACTTTTGCCCGCATTTTAAGGTGCCTGAACGCTGACATTTGTTTTCTGGAGAAGGAGTAGAGCCTCCTCCTCCTCCTCCTCCTCTCGAGCATATGTGTGTACCGACATCTGGGTCATCGTTACATTTGCCATTGATGCAAATGAGCTGACCGTAGCAGTCGTTGAGGGTTCGACATGGCCCGTTGCACTTGGAGATGGCATTTGAGAGGAATGGAAGAAACATCATACAGAAGATAATCATGGGAAAGAGAGAAGCCAAGGAAACTACTGATTTTGCCATGTTTACAAACAATAGTAAATGGTTTGATGGCGAGGGAGAGAAGATATGCATGAATTTATAGAATTTCTCTTTATGTAATTGAATGAAGCATATAGGTGTTGACTCAAAAAGTCTCCTATTGATAAGTCTTCGGTACTGTTTTTTTCTACGAAATTTACATTTGCCGTGGAACTTTGTGTGGTTAGCCAATCCCAGGCCATCAGTAGTAGAATTTATATATTTTGTTCACCTATTCATTCATTTTCAAATCTATTGGCGAAGCTATTTGCTTAACTCAACTCAGAGCCTGCCAATGATCAATGCCGTTAGTTGCTGCTAATATATATATTGGAAGTACAGAAACTACAATAAAGTTATATTTCTTCACAAGCACACAACCTATTTTCCACCTAACCGCCACCTAACCGCCACCTTAAATGTTGAAAATATTTAGCATTTATTCATTTGACAACTTTGTATTTTATATATATATATATATATATGAAACAATTTTTAGATACGAATGTTCTTATTTTTATAAAACACAAATCAACAATTTTCTTTTTTTTTTTTTTTTACATATGATTGTATCTTTTAGTAATTCCATAAAGAGAATTAGAAAAAATTTTATCCACTAATTATTTCCTATACATACATACCTGTAATTTTAATTTTAAAATACAAACATGAGTAAAAAATAATTAGTCATGGGAATTTAATTGATGATATTCTATTTCTAATAATTTTTTTTAAAG
>CP135553.1:5050187-5134245 GCA_032402905.1 Khaya senegalensis | reverse complement strand
AAAAAATTTTATCCACTAATTATTTCCTATACATACATACCTGTAATTTTAATTTTAAAATACAAACATGAGTAAAAAATAATTAGTCATGGGAATTTAATTGATGATATTCTATTTCTAATAATTTTTTTTAAAGAAAAACGTCAGTTCACATAAAAAATAAAAAAGAAAGAAGAAGAGAGAAAATTACTTTTCTCTGTATTAACCATCAAACTCTTCTGAGTCACCTCACAAAAGTCATCACGTTTTGTATTTCCAAGCTTGGACGTCGTTTCTTGGAAACTGAAAAGTAATGGCATGTTTTTTATGAACAATTAGTGCGTTCACCTAGTGATCCCATAACCAATACTGAAGTAGTTGTTGTTGATTGACTGGGTTAGGAAAATCAGACTTTTCTTTCATCTTTCATGATAAACTCTTTTCCCCGTTAGAACAAAGCATGCATGTGGGTCGTCAATTGACTTCCCATGGTTTACTATAAATTCAGTTGCGATATATTTATTATTTTGTCTAACAGATGATGCCATTACCATGTAGGTTTTGTCCAGTTGCTGCCTCGATGCCATTATTTACTGCTATATGCGAAAAGCCCTCACTTGCATGTGAAAATTATGTCATGAAGATCACAAGCATGAGAAAGAATTATCAATGTAGATTGATTGATTTAGCTCAGAAGTCTGTAAATTTAATCACTATTGTGCGTAAATTCTGTAAATATTGTGCACCAATTGACGATTGGGTGTTTATTGCGTAAATTCTGGGTGTTAATTAATTTCCCTCTCAAATAAATTAGTGCCCGCGCACGTTTGTCTTACCTAACTTACCTTGAAATTAACTCAACCAGTGAACTCACGGCAAGGTTAAAGTGACGTTGATGAAAGCTTTCACATGAGAGAAAACTCCGCACGGAACACCTTAAAATTAAGGCAACCAGGTTAAAGTCACGTTGATGACAGCTTTCACGCGAGAGAACACTCCGCACGGACGACTTTGCAGTCAAGTCCACGGGACCGTGAAGGACGGTTCAAATAATTAGTCCTTTCCTTTTACTGTAGAGCCGTGACAAGCCCAAATATGCCAAGCAGCCCTGTTGCTCAATTTAAGTTTACCTTCAGTATTGTCCTAGCCCAAATTGCTAAAACTAAATCTAGGGGTATGTTGGAGATTGTACTGCATTCCCAATTATCATTTATAATTTTAAATTTTTAAATAATTAATTTTTAAAATAAATTAGTGGAATTTTTGAGGCAAAAAAAAAGATTATAGAAGAACCACTTTTAAATAATTACTTCACATATTTGGTAAAAAAGAAAAAGAAAAAGAAAATGCTTGAAACTGTGTTCTATATAATGACTAAAATGGGAGATGTATATTATTCGGTGATCTAAATATATATTTATGTAATTATTTATTTGTATTTTAATTTAAATTATGTGTGTTATATTATTTGATTTATGATTTATTTTAGTGTAAATTTTGTTTACTACATACTTAGTATACAATATTAATATATGACGAACTAAGAAATAAAATAATAAATCATATTTATAATTACATACAAGTAAAATGATCACATTCTTATTTTTGTTATATCTTTTTGTAAACACATTTCTTAAATAAGACATTGTGGGCGTGCGCGCGTGTGTGTGTACGCGCGTGTATGTGTGTGTAAACTCACATAATTATATTTTGAACAATAAAATACTAAGATATTTTGTGTGTGTGTGTGTGTGTGTGTGTGAAATCACATAATTATGTTTTGTATACTATCACACTAATATAATTTAAATCATTGAGCACAACATTCCACAAATGAAATTAAAATATATTTAATCACAAACTCTAAAGGAATACTATCCTTTCATTAAACTTGTAACAATATTATTTATCAATATTTAAATCTCTCTCACTTTGGAAATATTTTTATTTTGATATCCATCTTGAGTGTTGACTTCTATTTCTATCTCTTTATTAACTACATAATTTGAATCACTATTCTTTTTAAAATGATGGTCACACTAAACATGCCTTCTAATGTACTTGTGTAATGCCATTGGTAGACTATCTTGACTTGATTTTTGAGTGACAACCTTCACATGCCCTGCAGAATCTTCCCTCTTTTTTTTTTTTTTCTACATTTCAAAAGTACATCCAATAATGCTTCTAAGTAAAGAATTTGTTGGTTAAACATTTTTGTTTGTTGGACTTTAATAAAAATTTAAAAGATGATATCTCTCATCCTTTTTTATGTTGCATATATGACTTTTTTTTATTAAGGATTTATATATTAAACAACTAAAAGGTTTTCTGGTCTATTAATTGCTAGTATTTTTTTATTTTAGAAAAATTTTTATTTTAATACTTAAGTGGTATTCTTATAGGATTAACTTATTCAAGTTGGAATTTGAATTGTACAAGAATATGAAATACTATTATATTAAATTTTTGTTAAGTCTTTATGTCATTGATGTATATATTATATATATTGAAATGATAATGTTGAGAAAATTATTTATTACAAGTTCAATCTAAATATGGACTTGTTAAATAATGAGGAGGAGGAGTTTGATCAGCTATTGTGTCTAGTTTAATTGAGTGTTACTATCTCAATTATATATATACAAAGAACCTTGTATGAATTTTACTTAAACATGTAATATGTGGTTGACGGAAGTGTTATTGGGGAATGAAAATTGATGCCATAATATGTTTAGGATGAAGAAAAATGTGTTTCTTAAATCATGCATTAAAGTAATTATGGGTTCAAAGGTTCAAGGTGGAAAAATTTTATTAATAGTTTGAGGATGTTCTTATTCATTTAAGGATATGGTGTCATAAATAGAGTAGCACAAGAATTGTTCTGGCACTCTATTAGGACAATGAGAATATATTTTAGTAAATACTGGATGTTGTATAGCTTATTAATATAGTCTAATAAGCCATTAGATATTGATTTTTTTACTAACATTCCTATAGAGATTCTTGATACATGAAAAAGGTAGTTAACACTAACATAAGATTTTCAGCAATTATAAGATGAATTTGAACCTTCATATGTTCAAAGAGAGTTTGCATGTAAAATACTTTCTAAATTTGTTTAAGAAAGTGAAGAATTTCTTGGACTGCATGGAGATTCCTGATGAGATAAAGACAAAGATTATAACCAAGAAACTAAAAAGGAGTACATTGGTTTAGTGACAACAAGTTTAGAATAATGGCAATATGAAGGAAAGAGCTGATCAAATCACGAAAACATATGAAACAAAATATGAAAGCCCACTATTTGCTTAGAAATTACCAGCAAGACTTGTTCAAATAGTTGAACAAGTACGAATGGTGCAATTGGATAACAAATGATTATGCTAAAGAATTTCACATGTTATGTGTTAGAAAAGACTTGTTAATGAAAGAGAGGTAATTAGTAGCACAATTTGGTGGTAGTTTGCAAACTAAAATGCATGACTTTGTAGACATGTACACAATATAGGGCATTTCTAAATCTTGAATATAAAGCAAGCAAATTAAAAAGCCGCAAATCCAAATGCTAGATCACAAAACCAGTCATAAAATGTCTCTACTCATTTAAGTCAAACACAACAAAGTAAAGGAGTAAGGAAAAAAATAGGATTTAATATAGATATTAGACAAAGGAGGAATTTCACTAACACAAAGGCAACACAACAATAAACCGACAATATATATCTAAAGTTGAAGCTAACTAAGTGTTGTACTATTTTTAGAAACCTTTACATAAATCAATTGAATGTCCTAATTAAGGAAAAAAAATAAGGTAGAAAAAGAAATGAGTGAATATGAAGAACAATATAAAGAGGTTTATATGGTTTATGGTAATGAAGGGGAAACAATTGCTTGCATTGTGTAAAAGTTACTCTTATCATTAAAAGAGGAAGAATGTGTGCTAAGTGATGATTGATAGCAACAGTAATGTGAGCATATTATTTAAGGCATTATTGAATGCCTTAGTATTACTAACAAAAAATTACCTATCACTTTACCAAATTGGCAAGTGTTAGTAAAGGGTGTGTGTTCTTTTTTTGATTGAAAATTTAAAAAAAAAAATGATGTGTTGTGTGATGTCATTGATATGATAGTAGGCCACATATTATTTAGGAGGTTATGGCAATACGATGTTGATGCAATACGTAGGGATAACAAAATACTTATAAATTGTGATGGAAATGAAAGAAAATAATCTTAGTGCATATGAGTGAAAATAAAAAGATATAAAAAGGCTCTTGAAATGGAGAGAAAGAACTTTTTAATTGTAGTTTTAGGGCATGTAAAAAAGGATTGTGAATATTAGATGATGGTAGCAAAAAATGAAAAGTTTAAACTAGTAATAAAGACTCCAAAGACAGTGTAGCCATTATTGTTTAAGTTTTTTGACATAGTTGCAAGTAAAATGCTGACGTGTTATAAAATCAATCCAAAAAAGCATGAGTTTTTGTAGAAATAGGTGAATAAATGTTTGATAAAAGAATTAATTTAGGGAAGCAATAGTCCTTGTACAAATCTCACAATTCTAGTTTTTAAAAATAATAATAGTTTGTGAATATGCATGAATAGTAAAGTGATCAACAAAATAATCATTAGATATCAATTTTGAATTCCTAAATTATAGGACATGCTAGATCAATTTGGCAGACAAGATTCTCTAAAATTGACTTGTGTAGTGGTTATAATCAAATTTGCATTAAACTAAATAGAGATATTATGAATGGATGGTAATGACTTATGATCTATCAAATAAGCCAAACATGTTCATGCAACTATAAATTAGGTATTAAAATCATTTTCTTGTAAAAAAATATATATATTTGTACGTATTTTTTTATTTAAATTAGTGATGAGAAGAGTAATTTAAAGCATTTAAGGGGGGTGTTAAAGGTGCTTAAGCAAAATAAATTGTATATTAAATTAAATAAGTGTATTTTTATGTAGCATGATTTGGTATTTTTAGGGTTTTAATAGGTGCTAATGGAGTGAGAGTTAATGAGTCTAAAATTGGTGCAATTCGATAATGGGTGTACAAAGAAAGGAAAGTTTAATTAAGATAATTAGTAGAATTAGAATTTTATTACGTTGATGAAAAAATTATGTACAATTCTTATGTTATGCTTCAACGATTGGTATTGATGTTGTTCTTAATTAAGATAATAAATGTCATAACCTTATTCTCAAGCTTACGTGGCACCCTTCAAATGGGTACATATTCGAAGCTAGCCTGACACAACTCATATAATACTAATTTTCACTTATCTTGGTCTCATCAAGATAACAACTCTAACCAATAATCAATTTTGTGCTAAGAATAGCCAAATTCCCTTTCACACTGTGCACATAAAATTATAGTCACATTCATTATTTGTACCTTAACTAGTATGTTTAGAATTAGTGGTGTGATTAGCCATCCCCATCAAAAAAATCATGCATGTCCTCAGATATGGGGTAATTTTTTAGGATCTTAATTTTATTAGTTATTAATATTGAGGTTCCATATTGCCTGTTATTTTTCTTCAATAACAGTGCTTGGCGTAGATTATCAAGGCACTTCGAGTATAATAGCAATAGCTCCGGGTAATGTACACCTTGCATTACCTCATTTAACTGAACAGGCCTTTTTTAATCTACCTATGGTATAATGCTTCTTCCAAATATCAATGAGACTATAAGGAGACTCTTGCCCTCACTTTGATACTAATTGTTACAAACTCTTTTTTTAACCTGCACGATACTCTTTAAATGGGTACATATTTGAGGATCAACCCTACACAACTCGTATACTACTAGTTTCAACCTATCTTGGTCTCATCAGGAAGACGGCTTTAGCCATCAACCAATTTTATGTTAAGGATAGCCAAATCCCTCTTCACTTTATGTACATTAAACTAAAGTCATGCTTATTATTTACACCTTAACTAACATACTTAGAATTGGAGGTGTAACAGTGGACTTATAAAGTAACTCAGTGTAAAACTAAGTAATGCTACATAAAGCAGTGTATATGTAACAAAGAATTTTATGTTATGTGTCAAGCTTTGATGTATTAAAAGCATTACTTGATTAAGAGGAAATTTTTTTATTTAGTGATCATTAAATGATAAATACATTGATAATAATCATTATTTGAATAAAATAAATTCTAAGTATGTATCCTTTCTTCAAAAGTTTATATTTATATTGTAGTACAAATATAGTCTACAAAATAAGGTGACAAATGCATTAAATAGTGTTGCTTCTTTGTTAGTAACATTGAATGGTGAGATAACATGGCTTAAAGTGATGACAAAATAATATGTAATTGATTAATATTTTGACATTATTTGGGACTAATTTAATTATAGTCAACATGTAACATATTTTTAATCCAAGTGGCTTACTTGTTTAATTTTATTGTTACAAGAGTAGATAATTCAAAAACTACAGGGTCATGGTTTAGCTAAATATGGAAGGTGAGCCCAAACGATGATTGTAGTAAAAAAGATGTATTATTGGTGAAAAATTAATAAAATTATAGGTGAATTGTGTAGAAGTATTAGGTGTGCCAAGTTGCAAAGGAATAGATTTAAACTACTATGTTATATATGTTAACCAGTGCTAACAAATTTTTGGAAGAATATTTCAATGGATCTTAGGTTGGGTTTACCACTTACTCAATAAGGTAATTATTCTACCCTTATTGTTATGGCTCATTTCTTAGCATAATTTATTTCATTGCTTGCAAGAAAACTGATGATGTAAGTTATATAGTTAGAGTGATTTTTTTTAAGGGATTCTTATATTTTCTACTTTATACAGGGATGTCAAATTCTTTAGCCATTTTTAGTGCACTGTATGGAGAAATTTTTATAAAAAACTATAGTATAGTAGCGTTTTTCACCCTTAAACTGATGGGTAGACAAAAGTAGTTATTTACATAGTAAGAAATATGTTGCATTATGTTTGTGGAGAAAGTCTAAGTAGTATATGTAGTTTTACCAAAGGTAAAATTTGTATATAATTGCATGATGAATTGTTCAACTAGAAATACCCCTTTTGAATTAGTTTATCTACAATCACCACATCATGCTTTAGATTTGGTGGTTTTATCAACATTGCAAGAGAATAGCAAAGTCATAGAAAACATGTCAAAACAGGTATAGAAAATTTGAGATGAAGATTATGCTAACTTGGAAGTTGCCAATAAAAAGTACAACTATTATACGAATCAATATCATCTGTAAAATATTATGTGATGTACAAATCATACCACTATCAAGCTTTTCTTTTATAAGATGTCTATCTATTCACCTAAAAAAATTTTATCCTATAATGTTGAATGAAATTATGTGAAATATTAATTACTGATTTATTATCACAATAAAGTTTCATAGAACTATCCCACCTAACCTTCAAATTTTTTTAGATAATCTTTATCCATAATAATTTGCAAATTCCTTTAGTCATTGCTCAAAATTTAGATTTTGCTCTCGATCTTGCCACCACATTTTTTTTAACTCCTTCACGTCACTAAGTTTTGCTCTAGAAAAGTACAATATCTTGTCATGAATTTTTGTTATACCATTGATCTAGCATAATTTGCATCAATGTACATTTCAAATATCACCTCACAATTTCTTCTAAACAAGATACATTTTCTTAGAGAACCTTTTAGATAGTGTAACACCTTGTAGATAGCTTGTAAGTGAGTCTCTTTAAGGTTATACATAAATTGGCTTATAGTACTCAACGCATAAGCAGTATCAGGCTATGTATGAGAGAGATAAATAAGCCTACCAATAAGTTGTAAATACATCTCCTTGCTTACCCCAATATCTTTTTCAACTTCCCCAAGCTTATGGTTAGGAAAAATAAGTGTTCTTATAAGCTTGCTTCCTTTTTGAAAATACGTTACCTTAATCTTTAGAAAGTATTTTAGCCTTCTTAATTCCTTTATATTGAATTCAGCAACTAGTTTTTTCTCAAGTCTTTAATTTCTTGTGTATCATCTTTGGTCACCATAATTTCATAGACATATACCAAAAAAGTAGTAACTCCCCTTAATTCTAAACCATGCTCTTGGCTACTATTTTAGCCTATACAATGCCTTTTTTAATCTATACATTTTAATTTTTGCAATTGGTTTTCCAAGTAAATCTATTTCTTAAGATTTTCATGTAAGAATGAGTTCTTCTCATCAAATTGTTAGACACTCATATTATAATTAGCTGTTAGTGTTAATATGATTAGGACTGTAATCATCTTTGTAACAAGTACAAAGATTTTTTTGTAGTCTACTTTGTATGTCAATATATATCATTTAGCGACAAGTCTAACTTTATAACTTTTCAATGAACCATTTACTCTGTATTATATTTAAAAGGCCCATTTTCATCTAACCAACTTATTTTCTTTAAGCAAGTCCACCACCCCCCAACTTTATTTTTTTCTCTAATACCTACATCTTAGCATTCATGGCATTTTTCTAATCTTTTCAATTTTTACACAACAATGCCTCAAATAAAGTGTAAGCAATCAATACAAAGTTTAAGCTTATGAGAAAATTTTGATAAGATGGTAAGTATTTATCAAATGATATAAAATCTAAAAGCAAATATAAAGAATTTTTTGTACATTTTCTAGTTTTCTTTCTAATAGAAATAGGAATTCACTATTAGAATTAGAAATAAAAACCATTGCCTTATTTTTGAAAATGAATCAAGCGTTTGAACTTGTCTTCGTTAAAAAAAATAGTGTTTTACTTCTAAAATACACCTGAGAGTACCCAGTGTTAGCATAAGCATCTTTACCTTTAACCATATTTTTGTAATCTTCACTTGAGATTTTTATTGGCTTAATTTATAAAACTTCAATCATGTTCAACTGCAACTGTTTCAAAGATAGATTCGACTACTACAATTGGTTCATCAACCAAATTAGTAACTAGCTCTGTTGATTCAAATTTAGGTTAAGCAAACGGTGGTTTAACTATCACTTCTATCATCTTAGACCTTTGAAGTGTAAATGCTACAGTGATATCAAACACCTGCACTTGTAAATCCTGTAATCCTTTATCTTCTACAATAACCTTCATCTAAAAATAAAATTGATTGAAGTAAGCGATGCTCCCATCAAAGTTACAAGCTAAGATATACCTTTTTTGTGTGGAGGAATACCTACGAAACACACTATCTTGCTTCATGATCTAATTTCCCTCTTTTATGACCATGAATATGAATAAATGACACAAACTGAAATATCTTTTAAGCAAGATGATTTGAAGTGCCAAAGTCAGGATAGAACTTGGTTCAAAAATCCATGAAATTTTGAAATCATAAAATTCTTGCAAGAAGTCTATTAATTAGATGTATTACTTAAGAGTGGCTTCTCTTCAGAAAAAACTTAGAAATATTTCTTTGAAACAAGAAGGGTCAGATAGTAGACGGCAACTTGCCATTTTTCCTTTCTGCTATTTTATTTGGTTATAGGGTGTGAACAAATAGAGACTCTTATATAAGCCCTTCTTTATAAAAGTATGGAGATAAATTTTGGTTAAAGTAATCTCTTGTATTGTATAATCAAAACTTCTTAACTTATACTTTGGATTGATTTATAACTATATTTTGAAAGTTAGAAAATATGGTACTCACATCAAGTTCATTTTTCTTCAAAAAAATCCATATAACCCTTACACGGTCATTTATAACTAAAACAAGCATAAAAAATATTATGAATGATAGCTGGACCCAAGATATCACTATAGATCAATGAAAAAGGTAGAACATTTTACATTGCAAATAAGAAAGGGTACATATTTATGTTTGGCAATTTTACATACATCGCAATAACTTTTTATCCTCTAAGCTTTGAAATAGTAAAGACAACATAACTTTAAAAACTCTGAAAGATGAATGCCCAAGCCAAAGATTGTGTGGCCATATCCTATCTTTATTAGACTATAAGTGCCCTAAAAAAAATAAAACACCTCGATTTATCAGATGCTTCAAGATAATAAAACTCTTTTTCTTCCTTAGCATGTCTAATCATAATCCTTGAATTCTAGTATTGAAAAAAAATGAGTACTATAAAAGAACACTTTATAATTCTACTGATAGACATATGATTAATAGATAACTTAAAAATATAAAGTACGCTTTTAAGAATAAAAAAGGAACTAATTCAGACTTCTACAAAATCTGCCATTGTGGTAAGGGAACTATCTATAATAGCAATTTTTCAGTAAGTAGAACATGGAAATAAATATTAAATTTATAAAAAGAATGAGTCATGTGATCAATGGCTTTTGAGTCAATGACCTAAGAGTTAGAAAAAACATTACTTATGTCATTTAGATCCTATAAATTAAGAGAGATGCCTAACTTTGCCAAAGAAAATGCATCCATGCTTAGTGTCTTTATATTGATGAGTATAGCCCTCAACCTTTTGATATACTTTTTATTGATGTTTATCTGCTTTGAACTCCTTTTTCCTTTTGTTGAGGTTAGTTAAGTGCACTTATCCCATGTTATTTCTTGTCCCCATCGATATTCTCACTCTTTACTTAGTTTAGATAGCCTTCAATGTAGTTTCCATCATTTTTCTATAGTGTGTCTCAGTTTCTCACAGTGAGTAAACCATAAATTATTAAGATAGGTATCTTATATGTCATTGTTTGGTGTTTTTATGTAACATCCTATTTTTCTTTAATATATGTTATATATTTATATATAAATAATAAATTATATATTTTTGGGAATATATGCATTATATATGAAATAATTAGATATTTTATAAATAAATTATAAATTTAGAGTTAAATAAATAAAAAAGTTGAATTAGGGATTAAATTGATATTTTATACCAGTAGTATAAGTAGAAGGGGAAGAGACAAAAATAAGAAAAAAAAAAAATAGTAAGTATTTTTTTCTTATTTTATATCAGTTTTTGAATTAATGATTTGTCATTACTAATAAGCAATTTTATTATTTAGTTTTATAAAATGCGATGATTGGAACTTATAATCAGATTGTGATGCTATGGTTAAATTTTTATAATTATAAAATTAGAAAATTTTTATTTGTAGAGAGATAGTTAGGAAAAAAAAAAATTTTATAGAGAAAATATTATAACAGTAACTCAATTCGTGAATTTTATAAAATTATATATCTTGAATTTATCAAAACTATTTTAAGTAAATAAATTAGACATCTCCAAAGTTATTATCAATTTTATTTGATCAAAAAAAATATTATGTTTTTAATTTTTAATGATTTTTTGAATCTGACTTTAAGATGCAGAAAATTACTTATTTTTGTAGAATAACTGAATGAAAAAATTATTTTAGTTAACCAAAATATTTTTAAAATTATAAAATTTTATATACTAATTTTTAATTATGTGTAGTTTATTATATTATAATTTTAGGATAAAATTCTATATCTATGATTTGTTATAAAATTTTGAATGAAAATAACTCACTGCTGATTTTTATATTATATAATTTGATATTTTGAAAATAAAATTTACTTTCGATAGTTAGAGTATGAATTTAGAGTCAAAAATTTTAATAACCTATTGTCTATATGTCTTTATTATCTTTGTAAAATTTTATAAATTTGTGAATGTATTATATTTTTTAAAAATTAATAATTGAGAATTACTCAACATATAATATAATATTGTCAAGATAAGTGATTAAATTTAGACAATGAAAAAACTTAATTTTATGAGAAATTTGTGATCTAATGAGATTATATGTATTCTGTAGTAATATATAGAAATCTTATGAATGCTAATTTTTTTTTATTATTAGTCAAAGAACTTAAGTTAGTCTTTATTATGATCGTCAAGAGATAAATATACTATACTTTTTAAAAGAGAATTTTAATAAATATATGTATATATTTGAATATATTTTCAAAAATATTTTTTAGTTATAAATTTTTATGAAAGTATTGTTTATGATCGTTTCATTATGATTACTTTTATATCACGTACATTAGAATTTAAGCATAAATATGTGCATTGTATTTATAATAATAATAAAGTATTTTGTAAGGAAAGTACTCATAAAATTTAAATTTTGTATACTAAGATATCGAATTTTACTACTTTCTTAGTAGGCAGTTATAAATTATATGGAGTTTTTATTATTTAATATGGTCATTCCTTCGAGTTTAGTATTATTGTTATTTTCATTATTTCGTATGATATGAAAAAGACCTTAAAGATATTCCTGAGTATAGTGATCTTCACATTCGTATGAATAAGTATTTGTACATGTAGAAAAACTCACTAATAATCAGAGTGAGAGTGTGGCTCTTACTTTCAAATATAAGTGTTTATAATTTTTTTAAAAAAACTAATATGCCTCACTTGTATTTACCCCACATACAATATGTCATCGACGAGTAACATTGGCTCATTCAATGATAAGTGATATATGAAGTCCTACTAAAAGGTAATTAAAGAGATATATTCTTAGAAAATTTTGAAAAAATCTTATACAATATTTAGGTGTTACGAAATTTTTGAAACGAATATAATTTCATCCTATGTCATATCATGTGCATGCATTAGATATAAGTACATTGTATATAGATATGTATATATTTTATATATATGAAAAATTAGCATATTTACTAAGCTTAAAACTCATAATAATTTATTGCGATTCCAGATTATTATAGGGTTGTACACTTAAAAGATGGATTTAGCCGAACTTCTGCTATCACTTAGTTTCCTAAGCATTAGGACTTTTAAGAATTTTCTTTTATTTTGTTATTTAATTTCAAGATTTATTTTAGAGACTTGTGATTATTTATGATTAAAAATATTTGACTAATTGATTTATTTGCGAGATTTTTTTAGTTATATGAAATTTCTCATAGTCATATAAGTTTTGTGAATATTTTAATATTATTCGACCTTTTAAAATTTTGGGGCGTTACATTTTGATAACTCAAGTTTGTTCACTCTTGTTCTGTTACAGCTCATGCTTTAAGCTTTGTGTGCAGCATTAATCATCAAGGCAGAGGCTTTCATAGCTTGAGGCTTCAACAACACTCTTCAACGACTTTCCTCAACTTTAATTAAGGAGATAATGTCATTCACTAAAGACCATTCTATAACCTAAAATTTGCACTTGTACTGGATCAAGTTCAGTGTTAAGTCTAGATTAAAACTCATGAACTCTTTCATTCTCGATGTTCTTTACTATTATAACATCTTCAATCCATTTCACTTTTTTACAACGATATTAGTCCAGTTCCTACCAAGCATTTTTCAAGATATTTGAATTCTCAATAATAATCTTGTTTTCTTTCTTAGTTGTTGTTTTAATCTTACTTTCATGTATCATTAATGCACATTGATTCTTATAGTAGGTTTACTTTATTTGTCCTATATCTCCTTTGTGTTCTTTAGTATTACCACTGACTTCTAAAGTCATTGAATTCCATAGCCATAACAAAACCATGGAATCCTCTTCATTCCAAGCATTAAATTTTGAATAACCTTCTCTTGGTCTAGTTCTCAATAAGGGGCTTATTTTTTGTTTCCCTTGAGGAATGTATGGACAAGTTAAGACCATTTCAAGTAATTTAGCCCTTCTAACCTATATGCAACCTAAATATTCTACAAGTCCCTTTCACGATAGTAGTATGGTTACTAACTCTTTAAAAGGATATAGGATTAATGTTGGATGTAACATCCTTAAATCTATATATTTCTTTGAAACCTTAGTATAATTATTTTTGTAGTAAATCTTGAGTTTTTAGTTATTAAATAAATAAGATAATTTTTGGGATCCTAGTTAAAATCATTTTAGCAAAAAAAAAAAGGTCAAAATAACGGTAAAGGGCAAAACTATCATTTTAAGTGGGTATTGATGAACCAAATAAGAGACGATTGAGTTAAGAGTTGTATTTTAGTTATTACTAGAGAAAAATATAGGTTTGATAACCTTAGAACGACAAGCATCACCAATTTACCAAAAAAATGACAATTTTATCGAAAAAGGCAAAATGGTCAATTTGCCAATGCCACAAAGGTCATATTGAAACTCAAATTTTTAGAAATATTAGAAATATTGTTAGAAGTATATAGAAAAAAATAAAATCAAATTTAGATAAGAATACCCTTAGAAAAGAGTAAAAAATGATCAAAATAATCAATTGTCTTTCCTACAGGCAAAATGGTCCATTTTAGATACTATTTATTAGGTGTTAAATTATGATATTTTGATGTATTTATGTGTTAATAATTATATTGGAAATAAGTAAAATTGGTAGAAATTAGTTTTGATGTGTAAAATAGAAGAAAAATAGAAAAAGGGCAAAATAGTCTATTTTGGATTTATTCAGTGTTAAATTGTATTAATTTGATGTGTTTATATATTAATAATTGCATTGTGATATAAAGGAATTGGTAGAAATTGGGTTGGATGTGTAAAACAGAAGAAAAATAGAAAAATATTTAAATTGTCCAATTAGGGTATTGTTCAATTGATTTTGGGTGATCATTTTGGCAAGTGGATATGTGTTGATTAATTAAGTATACATGTAAATAATTAAAAATTGATTACGTGAAAAAAAAAAAAGGAGAAATTTCCATTGCAGGAGAATGGGTACGAATGTGGAATTTAAAAGTGTTTTAAATGGTTGATTAAATATGTGTGTGTGTGTGTAAAAGAAAATTTCATTGCCGAAGAATGGGTACGAGTGTGA
The DNA here is from genome assembly GCA_032402905.1 of Khaya senegalensis. NCBI lineage: Eukaryota > Viridiplantae > Streptophyta > Magnoliopsida > Sapindales > Meliaceae > Khaya > Khaya senegalensis. The sequence goes on along the minus strand of CP135553.1, from coordinate 5,119,519 downwards.
AATTTAGAAGTGTTTTAAATGGTTGATTAAATATGTGTGTGTGTGTGTATATAATTGTGTGAAATTAATGATTAAGTATTTTTTATAGTTACGCCTTATTCTATCAACATCCATCGTCGAAAAAGGTATTTTAATATACCTTTCTAGTATTATATATTTAATGTAGGGATACCTTAATATAGGGGTGTGTGTGTGTGTGTGTGTGTGTGTGTGTGTGAATTGGATATTGTTATTATTAGGAATATTATTTTTATAATTAATTTGGTGGTACATATATTGGTAGATATTGAAAGGCAATGATAGGTATAAATTATTTTATATTGGAATAAAATTATAAAAATGTTGCATATATAATTATTATAATTTTAATAAATTATTAAAATACCCTTGAGTAATAGTAAAGGATAAATGAGTAATATGGGTATATAATAAATTGTGGAGAGATGTATAAGTGGCCAACATTTTTGAGGTACGATTTTGAAATTTCCTTACACACTGGCAGAGCCGCTTAGGACAAAATGGAATAATAATTTATTATTTACTGTAGCGCTCTTTGGGGTATGTGAAACCCACAGTCATTCTTATGGTGTCCGGAATTGTATGTGAGAAACCACGATAATTCTCCATAGCGCCTTTGGGGACGTTGAACTTATGGTAGGAAGCGACAATTCACTATAGCGCCCTTAAGGGCATGTTGAACTCATGGTAACACTATAATTGTGTCTTAACTTATTCATATATTGGTGTGTAAGATAAATAATGTGGTCACGATTCATAATTTACCTAAGTATAACTGATCAAATGAAATAGAACAGGATAGCAAAATTGGAATAGATAGAGTAGAAAGTGTACAGCGAAAAGTGGTACTATACTATGATTATTCGTAATATCCTAATTAAACTGTTAATTGCGTAGTTGGGATGGGTTAGTCATAATTAGTTACTATTGTAACGTTGAATATACGGGATATATTGTTGTCCTGATTAATTATTATTTGTATTATTGGAATATTGTGATTTGTTAAATTATTTTGTTGGGTTTTATGGTTCTTACTGAGTAATTTTAAATTATTCACTCCGTGATTAAAATGATTTTCAAGTATCGCTAGTAGGGCAGCGGAACCGGGCAAATTTTCGGGACAGTGACATGTCAAGAGAGTTAGGCATACAAGGTTTTGTTGTTGTAATAATTATACTTTTATTATAAATCGTATTTTTAATATATTGTACATATTGTAAATAAATATATATGTTGAATTGTGATGAATGTTTACTTTAACTATAATAGAAAAAAAAATTTAATATTTTTTTTTATATATTTATTTAGAAGTCATTACTTATATTTTAAATGAGTATGAAATTTTCATATTGGATCAATTAGAATCTTTTACTATCTATTATATGATGAAATAGACATGGACAATGAAGGTTTTTGATAAGGAGTTTGAAAGTGTACCATCTATTTTTGGAAAACAAATGTAAGTATCTAAGATTATCTTAGCAAGTTCTATGTAAGGTGTAAAGGTGATTATCTAGGTATTTTCTGTACAAGTTTTGGCTAAAGTGTAGAGAGTATTTTTCTAAGTATTTTCTGGGTATTTTATTGATTAGCAAAGGAGAAAAAGGGTTAACAAATAATGCATTTTTTTTTTTCCATAAAATAGAGATTGATGAAAACAAAGGAAAGCTCTGATAATGGTACAATAATGAAGGCTGGAATATATGACACTAGGAAGATATTCAACAACAAAGGTTGATAAGTAGAGCTTTTTTTCATATTCAAAAACAGAGACTATGAAGGCTTAAAGGTATAAAATAGGGGGAAAAAAAAAATCCAACGTAACGACAAAGGCTTAAATGATTCAGGTAAAAAAAAATCAAATGAAACCTAACTTGACACTGATACCATGTTAAATTTCAAAAAGTAGGTATTTTATTGCTTCAATCGTATACAGATTTACACTTAGGCTCTTTTAAATATATATTATTTCAAAATTCACAATGATATCCACGCACTCAAGTCAATTTTCATACTTTAAAATTCTATTTATCTTTTTATCTTTTATTGTCAACAAAAATAATTCACCTTTTTCTTTATAATTTAATATTTCAATTTTTTTTTTTTTTTTTTGGTTTCTTCTTCATCAATAATTTTAGTGAAGGTGAGGATAGCGCAGGTCTATCAGAGTGTCGTAGGAAGTATCGTAGCAACTTAAAATCATAGTGGGATTAACGATTAGGTGGTACATTAGAGGATCAAGATTTGGCAAGATGATAAAGATTCTAACAAGCAATAAGAGGATTGTGATGGCCAAGGTGATGGGTGAATGTGATTCCATGCGCGGCTATGATGAAGTTTGAAATCTTTTTAATTTTTAATATTTATTTCTTATGTTTTATTTTGGTCTTTATAGTTTAATTAAATATTGTTAAGTTAAAAAGTTTGAAATTATTATAAAATTCAAACCTCAAGTTTTTAAACCCATCTTTTTCGTCAAAATTCTAAAATTTATTTCAAAATTAGAATCTAAAATTCTAAATATTAATCCTTAATTAAAACTTGAAGTTCTAGCTCTATAAATTATATATATATATACTTAAAGTTCTAAGTATATTTATATATTTTCAAAACTTAAAGTTTTAAATATCAACTACTAGAGTGAAACTTGAAATTCTAAATCTACAAATTACCACGAACCTGAAGTTCTAAATATATTTATGTGCTCCCACTATCTTTTTTATGGCCATTTGATGTTAAAATGAATTATCAATGTCATAGACTGTAATGTACCATTAGTAAAGGAAAACTAAATATCCCTACAGGATAAAAAATTAATAATTGTGATTTCTCTTTAATTACAACTAGTAAAGGGATATATTTTTACCAAAGTAAAAGATATAAAATGCTTTACAAAATTTGTGTAATTACAAAACTGTTGTTGTATATAACTCAACTTTATAAATGCTTCTTAGCTAAAATTGTGTGGTAAAAATGTTATTGAATAAAATATACTAAAAAATATATTTTCTATCTCTATACTACTAATGTAATACTATCACAATAATTTTGTGAGTATAAATTTAAAATTAATTAAATTTAATTTTATGCTTTTACTTAATATGAATCATGTTTATTTATTTGTTTAGCATTCCTAAAAGTATTATGTAAACTAACATTTACAAAAGTGAATATAATCTAATATTCCCATAAGTGAATAGAAACAAAAGTAAAAGTAAAGGTAACAATATAAAAAATTATACATAACCGCTAGAAGTAGAATTTAAAGGTATGATAATTATTGTCATCAATCACAATTATAATTGTTTTCACTTCTATATATTGTTCATCTTAACTCTTTTTTATTATGTCAAATGTATATTATACTTTATATTTTACTAATAATTAATGTAAAGTTATTTCTTCAATCAAAGAATATGGATATGGATACGAATAAATTATTTCTATTGGAAAGAAATATTGGAGATATATGCTTAGCTAATAGTAGAATTACACATATTATTCTTTGAGATAAAAAAAATTTCTTGAAGCTCATAAATATAAAAGCTAAGGTAAGTACCATATCAGGTCCTGCAGACTTGATTGAAAGTTTTAAAAGAGTTATAATTTTGTTAGGAAGTAAAACTAGATTATGCATTTGCAATACCTTATATTCAACCAAATTCAAAAGTAATCTATTTAGTTTGAAGGATATCTGCTAAAATAGATATCATATAGAGGCTCTAAATGATAATAATGTAAAGAAAGAGTTATAATCTTGTTAGCAAGTGAAATTAGATTATAAATTACTTTTAATATCTTAGGCAAGAAATGCATTTTAAAGAAAAGTTTCAATTTTATTATTTAAATTGTATTATACAATCATAAATGTAATTAAGAGTTACGCAGTTATAAACTAAAAGTTCATTAATCCCAAAATATTAATGTTATAGCATGATTGTCTTAGTCATTTAAGATCCATAATGATGTATAGAATTATTAAGAATTCTCATAAATATCCATTAAACAGTAAGAAAATTTTATTGTCCAACGAAAATATTTGTACCGCTTACTCAGAAGAAAAACTAATGGTTAAACCATCTCCTTTTAAAATTAGTTTTGAATTCCCAACATTCTTAGAAAAATACAACAAAACATTTGTGGACTTATTAACCCACCTAATAGGTTATTTTACTATTTTATAGTCTTAATTAATACATATGTTTGATGATCACATGTTTATTTATTATTTACTTATAATTTTATATTTGCTATATTGTTTGCACAAATTATTAAATTAAGAGCACAATTTACTTTTAAAAAATTTAATGACTATTATATGTTAGCAAGGATTGATATAGAACATCCCGTTCTACATATTCATACATAAAATGGATTAACCAAATTAATCATTAAACAACTCTAGGTAATTGTTTGAACTTTATTATTATGCACAGCATTACCCATCTATGTATAGGAACATGCTATTTTATATGCTGAAACATTAATTCATCTTAAATCTATTGCTTATCATTAATGCTCCCTACTACAACTTGTATTTGATCATCAATTTAATATTTTTTATCTATGCACTTTTGGTTGTGCTATATATGTTTATATAGCTCCTTCATAATGCACTAATATCTAACATCATTTGAGAATTTATATTGGTTTTAACTCTCATTTTATTATCAAATATCTTGAGCCTTTGATAGGTGATCTATTTATCACACTTTTTATGGATTGTTATTTTGATGAAATAGTTTTTCTATCATTAGAGGGAAAGAAAGCACCTTTAAAGTAAGGCTTGAACTTTCTTGAAAAATAATTATTATGTCTCATCTTGATCCTTACACTAATCAATCTAAAAATAAAATATAAAAAATAGTACAATTTTAGCAAAATACAAATCAATTATCAAATTCATTTACTAATAATACAAAAGTGATCAAATCATATATTCTAGTTGCCAATATACGAGTTTAGGTGATTATTCTTAAAGAACAATATAGTCATAAGGTAGCAAACGAACCATCTATTGTATGCCAAAAGCTTAGTAGATCAATTAGGTCAAAAGATATTGTTCCACAAAGAAAAAACTTGAAAAATCAAGATTTTTTTGAAACAGTACTCGACCAATAAATATATCTATATTTTATGAGCCACTAGTTTCAAAAAAGTTAGTTATCCTTAAAGTGACACAAGTCCATGAAGTATATAAATTAAAATATTATAATTGTTCTCAATTAAACTACAATGATCGTTGCATAGATTAAAACAATCTGAACACATATAGTCCAATCGCATGAGTGAATATTTAATAGAAAAAAATGATACATTAATAATCTAATCTATCCACGAGTATTTACAAAGAAATTAAAATCTAAATTTGCAATTGTAGCAGTATATGTCGATGACATGAATATAATTGAAACTCTCAAAAAGGTTTCAAAAATTAAAAAATATTTGTAAAAAGAGTTTGAAATGAAAAATTTGAGAAAAACTAATATTGTTTCAACCTGCAAGTCGAGCACTAATCAATAAAATGTTTATCTATCAATCTATCTAAGTTAAAAAGATTTTAAAATATTTCAATATGGATAAAGTTTATTTGTTAAGTACTATTATAGTTGTTCAATCTCTTTATCCTAAGAAGAATCCATTTCGCTTAAAAATTATAATGAAGAGATACTTGGTCTAAAAGTACCAAATCTCAATGTAATTAAGACTTTATTATTTCCAACACAAAATAATAGACTATATATAGTTTTCTATGTGAAAATTTATTATCCAAATTTAACTTTGTACCACCTCACCCATATTAGAATGGCATTAAATATTTTTTTCGTCAAAAAATTTAAGAGTAATTGCTTATATAGATATTGACTATCTTTCTTATTCCTACAAAATTCGATCACAAACAAAATATATTTTCACTTATAATAATATAGCAGTCTCATAGAGATCCACAAAATAAACTTTTGTTACTATCTCTTTTAATCACTTTAAGATTCTCACACTATAAAAAAGCAAGCAAAGAATTTATATAGTTATAATTCGTTATCAATTATATCTAGAATACATGCAATTTATCTTTTATTACAAATATTCTAACAATAATAAACTAATATAACGCAACTTATATTACTTAAGTTAGAACAATATATATTAAGGGAGATCAAGTCAAACACATATCACTTAAATTCTTTTACACTTATGGAGATGTTAAGTAAATACACTCCTTCAATAACATTGATGTTCTCTTTACTAAAATTTTACCCACATTAATTTTTAAGAAGTTAATGTATAATATTGACATGCATCAACTCCACAACTAGCAAATTAAAATTTAGGAGAATTTTATCAAAGAAAGCATATTCAGTTGTTAAAAAAGAACTACAAAAACTTTTTATACATATGTGTACTGCACTCTTTTTTCTTTTGACTAAGTTTTATACCATTAGATTTTACTGCCAAGGATTTTAACGAAGTGGTATTAAACACATTTAGAATAGCGATATCCAAAGGGGAGTGTTGTGAAATGATGGTTACGACTGTCTTATGTATGGCGATTGTTGCGCAAATCAATTAGCAAATACCAATTAGGTCCCATGTAAAATATCTATTAATGATGGTTACCATAGTCTTATGTATAGCAATAGCTGCGCAAATCAATTAGCAAATATCAATTAGGTCCCATGTAAAATATCTTTTATATCCCTTATCTTTTATAATTAATAGAGTTGTATATTCATTTGGAAATGGAATATGAAAAGTTTAAAAAATTTATGAAATTTGTTTTTATCTTCTCTACCTTTCTTTTTATATGTTTTTGAGTTAATAATTTATTTATAATAGTTTACAAATTATTATATTTTTATTTATTAATTATCAATCATATTCATCCGTTAATATGCTTAAATAAAAATTCACATTATCAGAAAATTTTTATTTGAATGTATTACCACATATATAAAATATTTTTATTATAACCTTAAATTTAACAATAAGTGTATCTACAATAGAATATAATTAGACGGTGATATAATGACTTGGAGGTATCAAAGGGTTGAAGAAGTTCACAAATGAAAGTAATAATGTATTTTCACTCTTATTCATAATATTTTAAAATACTATCACTTATAGTGAAAAATATGAAAGAAAACTAATCATTTTATGATTTTGTGGGTATATTGTGTTATGAATTTGTGCATATATTTTTATATAAGACTTTGGTTGATTGTAACGAATTTAATTGTAATTCTTACTATTTTTTTATTTAGTAATTCAATCAATTTAATGGATTATTTGAGAATATAAATATATTATTCTTCTTTTATTTTGAAAAAATCTTGACTCTAATTCTAATTATAAGGTACCTCCAAAAACTTCCTTCAATATAGAGAATGAGAAAAGGTAGCATGCATAATATATATCAAAATAAAAAACCTGTTAACATAATATTACTTTTGTATGGTCATGTGATCTTTAATATAAATAGCATAGCATATTATATTCATTGAATAAAAATTTTGTCACTCATTTCCACCTACAAGCCGATAGTCAAAGAGATAATGAGGTGAGAATTAGTTGGCATATAGCCCAAGCCCAAGCAAAACCCATATGGTTTATTCAAAAATAAAACCCGCCTCAAGTTTGACCCAAGCCCAGTCTCTCAACCCTCAACTTAATTCTTACTCTCCTATTTTTTTATTTTCAATTTTTAACTAATATTATATAAAAATAATAATAATAATTTAGTAATTTATAAAATAAAATAATTAATTAAACTATTAATGATATTATATTATTTAAAATAAAAACAATCATAAAATATATAAAAAAAGAGTTAAAGGTTATAATATACATAAAAATGGTATTATAATTTCATATAACGAGATATTATGATGATTTTTTATTTAAAAGAATTGAAATTCACTTATTTTCTTCTACTTGGTCTAACCAAAGAAAGAAAATGGGATTATCTCAAATCCTTTCTTACTAATATTACTTCCAATTAAACATAAAATAACTATATTTTTATTTTAAGTAATTAATATTTTCAATTAAATGTTCTCAATCATATATGTATATTAATCAAAAGGGTGTTTTATTATTTTTTTATTATAAAAAAAAAAAGTATTTGATAAAGTGTTTTATGAAAATAGTGTTTTACTTTTTGTCAAAAGAAAAGGTTAAAAAAAATACAGAATTATTGTTTTCACAATTTTTTATTTTGGGTGTCACATTTCCCTTCTAAATACCCTGCCAAAAATATTAAATATTATTTTTGTTTTTATTTTAAATCACAAATTTGAAAGCACGCCACTAAGCACGTTTTCTAATTCAAAAATAAATTTATTTTTCATTTTCAAAAAAATTTTAAAAAAAAAATCAATACGGGGTACGTCCTAAAATACTTGTGGAACATCACGATGTCCTGCAAATTATAATGCTTGTGGCCATGGTTTTTTTTTTTTTTCTTTATTTTTTGTCATCAATCATCATTCATACATGGAATAACACAACTCAATAATCACAAAATTAATTAATAGTACTGTTAATTAAAGAGTTCCTGAAAATCAATATCCCTATTCCGATTAATTGCTGCAAATAGCAGCCCACTTCAATTTGGAATTTTATCAAAAATGGTCACATGCAAATGACCCCACAACTTGAAACCCTAATAATTTTGTCCCTTCCATGAAAGGACAGAAGTGGGGCACCAAACTCAACCTCCATGGACGTTTATATGAAAGCGTGCATAAAATTACTCGATACGGCAGGTTGTCCTACATCATCGACAACGACGATCAAACTCAAGGCAAGGCACTGCCTTGACATTTTCCGAACGTGGGCATATCGGATATACACATCATTCGTAATTTCATTTCATATTCACGCTTCAATAAAAGGATTTTGTTGATTTGATACACTGTAGTAGCAACTATCTCAATCTGCTCATAGTATTTATTGTCCTCCGCTTTATTATGAGAACAGAAATTTATATATAGATTAATCAGAGACAGAGGGGACCCAGGCTGCTACATAGCTGTTTCTTTCCAAAGCTTTCACCATGCAATCGTATGAATGGTCAATGAACTGGAAAATCAGCTTCTGCCACATATAATAATATACAGGCTACACTAGATTGATGATTGAATCTCCGAATTTTCCAACCTATTGTCTTCTCCATTCACACTGAACATACTGTCAAGGCCAAGGAATTCAAAAACTGACATTTCAATAGTAGAATTTCTGGAAGAAGCTCCGTGAAAATATATAAAAGTTTTTCTAATGGAAATAAAACAAACAGTACGTTTTTCCTGCGGCTCGGGCTCCATGAAAGGGCAACATTTGTACTTCACGTAGAGGGCAGTTCAGTAAATCAATTCAATAAAGAAAAAGGGTGGAGGTAGATGCGTAATTTGCTGTTAGAAAATCGAAGTGTCAGCGCAGCAGCAAGCAAGCAAATCAGAAGAAATGACGTCCATTGATGAAGTATCCATAAACTAATAAAAGCCTACGAAAATCCTATTTCATAGAGACTCTGTGGTGACGTTTCAAGATTACATCGACGGCTTTCGTCGCTCTGCGATTGTTCCTTTTGTAGTGCCAGCGCCTTTATATATATATATATATATATATATGGTTTTCACTTTTTCGCAGCCAATATCTTATATTATACATGTTTTTATTTGGATATTAACAAGATTATATAAAACTCGAAAGCTAAAAATTATTTTTGTTTTAAAAATAAAAAATAACTACCCTTAAATCAGTGTAAGAGAGGGCACTAATAATATTGACAAAAATATAATGTGTTTCGATATATGCGAAGGAATGAATAGTGTGCGTGTGTGTATCTATAATATATATAATTTTAATACCAATGTTTAGATCCTTATTTTTGAATTTAAAATTTTAAATTAAATAATAAAACATATTTGATATGTAAAGTGACAGTTTAATATAATATGAGAATATATTTAATCTCAGAGTCTTGTGTTAGAGAAATTTGATTTTTTTTTTTTTTTGTCAATTATCTGACCATATGAGTGTGATATGTTTCCACTTAGCACAAGTTTAATTTTGATTTTGATTTAGTGTTTTTCTTTCTTTTTTTTTTTTTGAGTCTGCATCCCAAGTAGCCGTGGCTCCACAGTGAAAGTGGCATTTGTTACTGACTGCAACTGGGGGGGCAAGTAGGTGTGTTTTATTGCATGCCTGCCATTTATTTGTACAAAAATCAGACAACAAATCACTGGATTTGACTACTTGTTATTTACTGTAAATCAAATCGTGCTCGATGGGTTCAATCTTTCTATTTCTTTTGATATGATTTGATATGTTAATTTATTGAAAGTCTAATTGAGTTTGAATGTTGCTGGCTCACACAGAGGATGCAGCCGTTCCCATCGTGCACATGCATTTTCAAACAAAAAATAATCCAAGAACTTTAATAATTAGCTTGCTTTTTCTTTTCTCCATAATTCCAACTCTCATTCATTGCAATTAAATTTATTTTACTTGAGTTTCTTTCTATATTAGGCAAGAAAAATATTATTAGAAAAATCTTTTATTATTAAAATATGATCTGAATAATTAATTTTAAAATTTATTAATAAAAATAGTTTAATACCACAACTCTAATTTATATGTCAACAACTAAAAAAAATATAACATTAATAATAGAACTAACAAATGTGAGTATTTTTCTCATATTAATTAATTATATATATAGTTTAAATTCTCATATTGACCAAAAAATTGTAATACAAAAAAAAAAAAAAAAACTGTAAATACCACAATGGATTAACTAATTCTCTGATTATAATAATAATTATTATTATTGTTGGCCTACGGAACGTTCTGAATGTTTGTTTTTATTTTTTTTTTTCATCTTAATTAATTGTTATTTAATCCTATGTTAAGAATAATGCTACCCAACGCATTGCATTTATTGGTACAAAATTTTTACCAGCATAGTTTTACTATTTGCTGTTCAAGTCTCATATTAAACCTTCTCCCTCCTCCATATTCTCCAATCAAAGACTGTCTGGCCTGGCCCACGTGGGTCTTCCCGCCATCTGAAAAAAGTGGCAGTCCCAAAAATAGCACTCCCTGTTCTTTCTCGATCTTTTTGATTGATGATTGGACTGTCACCAGTGGCGCCAATATCCATGACTGTCGCTCTTCAATCCAACGGTTCTCATTCGCCCCTCCTCTCGCCCAAGGAATATTATCTTTTCTTCCTTTAATTAGCCAAAAGTAAAAGCTATCTAATATTTACCTTTTGTCCATTAAAATCCAGAGAACAACATTGATAATGGTTCTTGACATTTTGTCCCGACCGTCGGATTAATCTACTTAGTTAAATCCACGGTCGATGTTCACTGTAAACTCTGCTGTACGTGTATCTGAACTTAAGTAACAGTATATTATTTATGGCAGAACCAAGTGTGAGAGTTTTGTAGAGAACAACAGAGTGTTTCCGTACAACACCAGTGATCTGTCCTTTGCCTTTTTATCGGTAATCGGTGACAGATCAGTGCTACCACGCAAAAGATCTGGCGGTCGACATTCAAAGCTGGGGGCAGGCCAGCCCCGTGATAGAACCCTGCAGGTGACGTCATCTCCAGTTGCCCGTACAGTGAACTCTGTCCGAATAACAAAACCACCCCCCCTGAAGAAGAGAGTCACGGGGCCAATTTTTTTAAAACCAATCCAACCTTCATATGACGGGGCCTGTTTTGGAGGTTTTCTCAGCAACAAAAATATATTTAAAACTGGGGAAGACAAAGATGGAATTTGGGACATGTGCTTCTAACTCTATCTCCATTTAATATAAAAACTTATTATTAAATTTGTAGTAAATTTAATATTTTATTTCTGAATTCATTTAAATACACTTGACATTTATTAAATGCATAATTTATGTATAAAAAAATTTTAATTAAAAATTAAATAATTTAAAAATTATACTAATTTAAAAATATAATTTAATTACAAGATGTGCACATATACATACATACATACATATACAAATTTTAAAAAATAAAATTATTTTATTTCTTAAAAAGAAATAAAATTATTTTATTTAGTGCATAATTTTTGTATAAAAAATTTTTAATTAAAAATTCAATAATTTAAAAATTATACTAATTAAAAAATATGATTTAATTACAACACACATACATATACACATATACAAATTCAAATTCAAAAAATAACATTATTTCATTTAAAAAAACAAAAACGTACTTAAAAAAAATAACATCAAGCAAGGCTTGAAGTATATAGTGTTGAAAAATAGGAAGAAGTTTTTTTTTTATCTTTTATTCGATAAGAAATGAAATTACATCAAGAAAAAATAAAGTATTTTTTTCAATAGTAAATCTTTTTTTATATACACATGTATATACAAAAAAAAAAATCAAACACCAAGTTCTCAAACTCTCAAAATTTAAATATAAACTAATATTGCCAAGTTTTTTTTTTCACATTTGTAACTATTTTTTTCAACAAATTATTATTATAAGTACTATTAGTTTAAAAATTAAATCTTTTACACACGCATGTGCACACTAAAAAAAGATGTTAAGCATGGTTTTGGCTCTTTTATTGAGAAAAATTAAAAACTAAATGTGTACACAATTACAAGTAATAATTTTAATTATTGTATTAAAAGAGGTCAATTCAAATATAACATATTTAATACTTCTGTTAAAAAGTAAAAATTAGAATTGATAGTTCTTAATATATCATTCAATCCAATACAAATACAATATGAAATTCACAAATTTAAATTGACAAAATGATTCAATTTTTAAATAGATGATATGACACAATAAAATTAGTAATTATGTTGGGTTGAAAATTAAAATTCTTGATATGTGAAATAAATAACTATTTTAATAACTATATCATGCTAACTTATTTATGATTTAATAAAATTGTTCTATAGTTTTACATTTTAAAAAGCTTATAGTTATATTTATCTATTTTTAAAATATATTTAATTATATTAAAAATAACTTAATTAATATTTGAGAATATATTATTATAAATATTATAAATATATTTTTATATAAATAAAAAAATAATTTAATTATAACTCATTTAATCATTTAATAATCGTACAAAGTTCAAATTAACTTCTTTTGATATGACACGATTATAACACGACACAAATATAACACAATAATTCAAATTGTCATTTCTAGTAAAAATACTAACCTAACACAATTATCAAACAATTAAATTGGTAATTGTTGTGTTACTCATTTAACATTTTTATTTATATTTTATAATATTTATGATATTTTTTTTAAATACTAACCAAATTATTCTCAAACATAGCCAATGCTTTTTTTTTAAAATAAATATTATTAAAACTTATTTAAAAATACAAAATCTAGCAAATAAATTTATTAAATTAAAAATTAGATAGCATGATATGTTTACTTTGATAATTAATTATATTATAAATGAATTTATGTGTTAAAAATTCTAAATTTAATTCTAATATAATTATTATTAGTGTTATATCATATTACTCATTTAATAATTATTTTAACTAATATCAATTTAAATTCATAAATTTTTTGTTTTGTTAGTATGATATTGATAAATAGTACTAAAATTTATCTCCATGCTACTATGACAATAAATACTTTTCTCTTGGTGCATAAAGAATAGTGATTATATAAATGGTGTAAGATAAAAGATGACAATATAAGAGTGTTCATTGTTACAAATGAGAAAAACTGATTATGATAATATAATTTTGTAGCAGCATGTTAAACACCAACTTAATGTCATGGTCCAATGATAATGTTGCCAATTGCAACATAAAAATGACGATGACGATGATAGTGCGATGTAATAACACAATGATGATATGATGATGATGATGATGATGATGATGATGATGATATAGTGTGATGTAACAAATAAAATAGTGATAGTGACAACGTTTTAATAATTAGGGTAAATTCTATAAACTTTCAAAAATATGCTTTAATTATAGGTTATAGGAAATAATTCATTGTCTCTACATCGCTGACAATATTCTAAAATGATTTTTAACAATTTTACCTTCCTTAACAAATTTTGAAATCATTATCATCTTTTAAATTATAGAAGTCAATGCAAGTTTCTTTTACAACTCCAGAAATAATAACAATATCAATGCTTGTATTGATAATATAAATATTGATAACAATTCTTATAATATTTTAAAATTATGAATAACACTAGTAATACAAATTATTATTATATATAAATTGATACCACACAATATATTAATTAAATAAAAATATAAAATTAAAAAATTATTAATTATATTAAAATTTTATTTCTTAATCCATATCATAAGATTAAAATTTATATTTCTAACACTATTGATAAATTATGTATTTGTAAAACATTAACTTATTTTTTCTTTTAAAGTGACGTTATTAATAATATTTTATAACAAAAATTAAGAATAAATTTAATTCAGATAATTTTAGGTAAAATAATTATATTATAAATTTTATTTATTATTAAGTTATAGATTATTTATTTATTTTGTCTGATTTATTTTTTTATTAATTAATTAATTTATATATATTTTCTATTATTTGATAATCCCAACACGTTAATGTAATTTTACGATAATAGTGTCCGACTCACTACACCAGTGGTACTTATGTAATTAATGACGTTCAGCAAGGATATTTCCTAACAAAGACACGTGTTGTTTTTCATGCTCCACCAACGAAATAAAGCAGCGAAATTTCGGTCCGAATGACCCTACGAGGGGACAGAACATTCAGTCCCTGAAGATTCACGAGTGCGGACAATTTTCACCCGTTAAATCTAACGGCATAACATCATGAAATGGCTTAAATTGCTAAGCGCGCTTAGTCGTTAAAGCAAACGGTTGATTATCGCGTTTGCAATTATTGTACTTCAAACTTCTTTTCGAGCGTCAATCTCTCACTTCTCGCCGGAATTTAACCGGAATTCCGCCTCCAAACTCATACTACTCCCAGTTCTAACGATTCAGTCTAAGAATTGAGATCTAAGCAGCTGTAAAATTATTTCTGGTAATCTTTTTTGTACTTTATTTGTCAGTGGAACATATAATTTTTCTGTATGTTTATCGTTCAAGATACGAAGATCAACACAGAGTTGAATTATTGTAGAGGGAGACATCTCTTATTGGTTGGTTACTATATAGCCTTATGGGTATTTGTCGAGGAATGAAACTCGTAAGCTTATGTTTAATTTCATGTTGATATGATATTGTTGCCTTTTGTTATCCTTTTCCTTTTTTTTTTTTTTTTGGCCTTTTCTTTTCAGAGTATGTATAACGATTAACTTTTTGTGTAAATCGCAGCTTCAAAGATTGTTTAAAACTTGTTCTTAGAGTGTCTACAACTAGATCCATGTTATAGTCTACAACTCGTGTTTGATGGTGGACTAGGATGATAGCCGTCGAATTAGGGTTTGAGTAGCTGACGTGAAATATGTGGTTATTTTACGTATACTATAATGAGGTAGAGCTACTTGGTTGCCTTCGTTCGTTCGCTGTATATTGATTTGTTTCTTTTTTTTACGTGTCATTTAGATCTAGGAGCTATGGTGAAATAGGAAATGAGTGGCCGTGAAGTAGGAAAGATTGGAATCTCGCTTTCTCCTAGTGGTGAAGTTTCTTGCAGTAGTTTTATTTCCATGTTTTCTTTGTTTTTGTTGCTAACTACAATGTTTTTGTTTCCGTCTTCCTTGTTTACTGTTTTTTCCCACATGAATAACCTGTGCATTTTATTTTATTTTTTGTCGTTGATAGCTGCTTCCTTTGCTCTCCATTCATTTATCCTTATGTGGGACGGTGTGGGACGATGGTTAATTAGTTTTAGGTTTGTTTGAATGCTTAATGTTAACAAGTACTGAGGTAGCCGATACGTAACTGTCTTTGATTATTATTTATTAATTGATTCCCTTCATATTTTGATATGATTTTGCTGCAGGAAAATGTTTAGATCGCTTGATAAGCTTCATGGGTTCCAGGATCTATGATTTTCTGCTAGCATACTTTTTTCTTGAAAGCATGTCCAGGAAAGCTAAAATACTGTATATCTGGGAAATAGAAGTGCCTAATTTTGCTGACTGAGCTTGTTAGAGCATTTCAAGTGCAGATAGATAAAGTATATATTTCTGGAATTTTAAGTTATTGTTGGATGGATACGAGCAGCTTTAGGCCCGAGTCGCATGTTGCACAGCAAAGCCGGCGCGATAAATTAAGGATTCAAGAGTGTTCAACTTCAGTCCATCACTTGGAGGACTTCACTGAACACAACATGGAACACTCAGCTAACCCGGATCTCATGCATGTTCGCAATGTTAGAAATGATAATTTACTTTATGATCCGAGTACTCTTACTTCCTCTGAGATTATCAGTTTCTCAACAAATTCTAGTGTCTTGTTGGCTCAAAGGGAAGCCATGCGGCAAGATGAAATAACTGCAGCCCAACACAACAATAAGCCTATGATGTCTGGGTCTGGGGATGATTTGTTTACCATTTTGCCGCACCCAGTTTCATCCCACTTAAGAGCCACTGGTGATTTTCAAGTTTGGGGTGATGTAAAAGGCCTCTCCTCCCAGACAAATTCTGAGTGGTTGGGGAATTATGCAGCTGGATCAGCCGGTAGTGGAAGTAATCAGAATGCTATGCTTGAAGGGGAAGTCTTGTCCAATAATATGAAGGTAAGCGAAGTTTCTACATCTAGAAAATATTTGAGGGTTAATAATGACAACGAGTATCAAGATGTTCAATGTACTTCAACCAATCCTTCCAGTGATATTCCTTGCCAGTATAGGGAAAAACTTTTTGGGGACATGCATTATGCTAATCCACTTTTCCATAACACGGTCCCAGATGCTGTTTCTTTGGCTTCTATTGGGACTCAGGGTTTAGAAGTTGCTTCAATTTTCCAGCAGAATGCAAGAGAAACCGGTCGTGTTACATGGACAGATCATTCTGGTAATGAAGTTTTGCTTCTTCCACACTACGGAAATCAAGCAGGTGTTTTTCGTTATAATAATGCAAGTAATTGGACTAACAGATCTGCTGATAGTTTTCCTCAGTTGAGTATTGAATCAGGATTCCTTGCTAGGAAGAGTGATATAGAATCGAGGAATGTTTCAAGTGATGCTACTACACAGGTTTTGTCTTTGTCACTTTCAAATACACCATCCAAAATGAATGCAGTTCATTTTGGAGAGGGATATGAGTCTCAAGATTTACCCTCCAAGACACATGTTTTCAAAGAACATCATGATTTAAAAGCTCTAAAGTCTGGTGTTTTGGGCACAATGCCAAAGCCATTGATAAGCAAAGGTTGCAGAAAATCTGTTCAGGATATGGGTTGTACATCTAATTACAAAGTTAATCGAAGTACTGGTCCTCTTGGGCCTTTCACTGGATATGCAACTGTTCTTAAGAATTCAAGATTCTTGAAACCAGCCCAAGAGCTCTTGGATGAATTTTGTAGTGTAACAGTGCCAAAATGTGCCCAAGAAAGTGATTTAAATGAGAGAATCTCTGGAGACCGAGTTAATGCTTCAGCTTCAGTAGAAGCTGATGTTGGTAATATATCTCGTAGGGAAGTTGGAGCTAAGGGTAATAATACTTCAGGTGTCTCATCGCCTACATTTTACAGCTCAAACCAAATCAGCTGTGAAGGCGGAGGGGGAAGCAGCTCTTCTGAATCTTACAGGCCTGAGTACCAAGAAATGAAGGCAAAGCTCCTATATCTGCAGGAGGAGGTTTGTTATAATTCCTCTTAATAATCCTATGATATTGTTTTTCCTTGTGTTCATTTAATTATATAAAAGCATTTATCTGCACTAAAAATCAATAATCTAGTATTTAAATGATTAGAGAATGATTTCAGCTTAAATTATATGTTAGGTAATAATTAGATTGCTGCAAATCAATACTTTATCTGACTTCTTGATATTTGGAATTTAAATCAATACTGTGGGCTTCCATCATTGTATATAAGTTCAGTTTTGGTTCTTTCTGTATAGGCTGCTCACCATCTGTGACAGTCTAATTATTGATTGCAGTTCTAACCGGATCTTATTTCTCACTCTTTTCTGGAGCATATTATTAAAAGTTAAAGTTATGATCATTCTCTACTAATATTATTACAAATGAAGGTTAGTTAATCTCAAGTCAAGATTTTGGTTGCCTGTACAAATCCAAAAGTTGAGATATTTAGGCCCAATTTATAACTTCTAAATACAAAAGGTGTTATCAAAGCATATGTGGAAGAAATCTGTATAAGAACCTGCATTCTCCTAATTAGTTTTATTGAACAGAATAAGATTTTTAGTAATGGATGGTTGGGTGAAGATGGGATGCAGGATGGCATTTCATACCATAATTATATAGAGGAATATGTGTATTTATCTACAATTTTGCTACATTTGTTATGCGCATTGTTGTTTTTAAGTAATGTATTTATCTTGTCACTAACAGATATCTCAAAAATTTTATAATCACTTTTAATTGACATCTTGACTTTGAGAAAGAGATTCAGAATTCTCTACTGTTTCTGTGGATGTGGATAACTTCAGGTTTGCTCATAGTGAAATCTCATCTATTCCAGAATAATTTTAGCTCTTCCTCTATTCCCCCCTCCTTACTCTTCAGAGTGGGAAAAGTATATGAAAGAAGGAACAACAGAATGTTGAATTTTGTTAGTATGATTGATCAATAGAATGGATGGCTTGTAGAAAATTTCATGTCATTTCCTTTTATGAATTGGATTTATGAGGAGTGCAACATTTAGAAAACTTGGTATGAATCATTTAGGTGTGAATTTTGGATAATTTGTTAACTGTTAACATGGAATTATCTTATATTCTGAATGCTGTTAGAGCTTTTCTATGCTAATATGCACGATGATGGATTACGGCATGTTAACTCTTCTGACTAACTTTGAAGATAGTCTTATTATATTCATGATTTGGTGAAAATTTTCTCAAATATTTATTGCTTTTGATGTGTAAGTTTGGTTTGTTTGGATGCTCAGAAAGGCCTGTGTAATTCATCTGTCAAATGAATGTCTTGTCTTGTATGAATTACCCTTTAGTGATATTTTTACTTTTACCAGGGACTCAGTTTGCCCAAATTTTCCTGGGTTAAAATATGGTTCATGTGAGTGATATAATATTGTTGATTATTGTATGTTACATTCCTGTCATTATTTCCTTCCTGGAAGGCACCTATATGCTGATAGGGAGATTTGTGTTATGAGATTGACCTTTTCCATTGCTCATATTAAAATCATCAATTCTTTTTACTTTTTACTTGTTAATTTACATATGTTAAGCTTTTGGTTTGATATTATACCACTTAGAGCTGTTTACATTCAAACTGAAACTTTTCTGGGCTAAAAACTTTCTTGGCTAGACATGCCATATATGATTTCAACTAAGTTGAGGTAAAGTCAACCATTCTCTAGTTGCTATGGTGCATTGAAATTTTAGTAATATACAATTATGTGCTCATTTTGTGTTTTAAAAAATTCTTTTTAGTCTTATGTTTTTTCTTTAAAAGAAAATTAGTTTCCATGTGTATCTTAGTTTGGATTTTATGTTAATTTAATTTGATTTATTGTACAACAAATTTTATACACACGAGGAACTATTTTTACGGTACAAAAGGTTATGATTGTTATGCTCTACTTTATTGGTTTAGTTGAATAAAATAGTGAAATCAATCTTTGATGCATTTGAAGTTGAAATGTTGCTTTCTGGAGGACAAAGGACGGTTCTGCTGTCCCTACATCATTTGAACTTTTCATAAGAATTGAAAGATATTTTCTCTTATGTCCAAGCTATAAGAAATTGTGTATATCTGCACCCTGTCTGTTGGGTCTATGGCAATAATTTTTTGTTAACAGTGAACACCACTTCTTTGAAGTTAATTTTGTTGATTAGCAACCCCCAATCATATGTCGTCTTGCAATCACTGAAGGTCCCATTATAGTTGAAAAGAACAGTCTCTTGGTTGTGGACAAAGTACTTATTTTGCACTCTACTTTGTTATTAGCAGTACCCGTCTTGGTCCATTTTCGGTGTTTTATTGTAAAAATTAATGCTACAGTGAAGTTTCTTTTTGGGGTTCCAGCACCCTACTTAAAAGTATTTTGCATTATTATAATACTGTAGCTTACTCATTTTTGGGTGATATTTTAGTTCTGTGAAGGCATTTGTTGAAATTATACTTCAGTGTATGTTGTAATTTTAGGATGTGGTTAATATGTAAAATTTGTTCATTTACTCTTGACCTTTTTTGTTAAAATGTTTCCCTGGGTGATTGAAGGTCCTCAAAAGGTACAAGCTATATCAGCAGCAGATGCAAATGGTAGTTTCATCCTTCGAATCTGTTGCAGGTCTAAGTGCTGCTACCCCTTATGTTTCTGTGGCTTTCAAATCAATTTCGAAGAACTTTCGGTGCCTAAAGAGTACTATTACAAATCAGCTTAAGCATGTGACAAAAGTATTGGGGGAAGAGTTACTGTCTTCTGCCACTGGTACTAGTAGTAGTAGATGTGATTCATCTAAGCTGAAATGTATGGACCAAATTTTGGAAAAGCATAAATCTGTTGGGGGTAATGTGGGCTTCCTGGAACCACAGCAGCATGTCTGGAGGCCCCAGAGAGGCCTACCGGAACGTGCAGTGGCAATTCTAAGAGCATGGTTGTTTGATCATTTTCTCCATCCGTAAGTCTTCTTTCCTCTCCTCTCACTCAGTCAAACTCTGTAGTTTGGTATAATTGTTTTTGCTGTGTCAACCTTTTTTAGGTACCCTACGGACACAGATAAGCACATGTTAGCCACTCAAACTGGTCTATCTCGAAACCAGGTGGGGTCAGTTCCCTATATGTTAGTAAATTATTATGTCTAACCATCTTGAATGGATTGCTTGATTGAATTAGCATAAAGCATAATTGCAAAGGTTTGTGTCCTTTGGGTCAATTTCATAGTGTCACATTTTTCACTTCTATATCTCAATCCATTCATTAAACCTTTTTACTTTTGTGGTTTTTTGTCAAATATGAATGTGAAAACTGGTGTAATGTTATTCACTTCACTCTGTTTGTAGCTATAGGTTCCAGTCTGTCAAGTAACCATGTGATTGTCCTGTGTATTGGTGTTACCACTAGGAGAAGAATAGACCATAGTGTACTCATAATCAACCCTTTAGACACTGATGATAATTTGAACAATTAACAAATGCAGGTGTCAAACTGGTTTATAAATGCCAGGGTACGTGTTTGGAAACCAATGGTTGAAGAAATTCACATGCTTGAAACCAAAGGATTACCAGAAAGCAACCAAAACTTCAATAAGAGTGATGGACATGCTGCTAGTGAATGTACTGCTGACAGTTTCAATGGTGAGCAATCAATGAACAAGCTAGCTATTAGTGCAATGTCTGATGAACATATGGATTACTCGGGCATTGGTTCAAGAGGAAATGAGGACCGGCTTCCTGCAGAAGAGTGGAGTCAGGAGAAGCGATCCAGAGTAGAGTGTCAGTTTACAACAAGTTTGGACAGGTCACTGATGGGTTTTATACCATACCAGAGAAGCAGCATTGAGGCTGGGGGGCTTGGAGCTGTCTCACTTACACTAGGTCTCAGACATGGGGTGGAAAGTTCACATCAACAGCAACAACAGGAGGATCAACTTAGGCGGCAATTTGGGGGTCAAATGATTCATGATTTTGTGGGTTGATCCATCTTTTATGTTTTTCTTGAATGAAAGTAGTAACTTAATTAGCCTAGTTGCCAAAAGAATTAGCTCCTTGTTTGTCAGTACGTATCATGGCATTGGCAAGAAAAAAAAATGGTAGGATAATTAATAGATCCTTACCTTCTAATTGTCAGGGTAGCGGGTGACCCGACGTCATAATAAACCCATCTGGCTGCATGTTGAACGAAGTATTTGTTGCCATGTAAAACATATCTTTCTTCACCGAAGGAAGAATGTGAGAGGAGTCACATGATTGCATTGCTTTAAATGGCTCAGGGCAATTTCTAATCAAGTGATTTGTTTGTAATTCGGGAAGAATATCAACGTAACCATTCAAGAATGGGTAAAACATGCCTTTTCTTAGCTAATGAAAGAGCTGCCTTTTTGTTTATTTATCTACTTATTTTCAAGTAATAATGTAAAAGTATCTACAGGGGTTGTAATAATGTGAAACTATATCTGGGGGCAAAATTCTGTAAATTTTCAAGAATGGGTGTCAATTCTTAGTACACGTGGGTGAATCAATAAAGCACTAACTGCTAAAGTACACAAAAGAAAAAGAAGAAAGTTTAAAATAAATTTTAGATAGGTAAGTAATACTTATATTGTTCGAATCTTTTGGTACAATTTATTTAATAACTGTCAAGGCGGATAACCGTTGAAAAAAGACTAGTGGTTTTTAATAGAGAAATAGTCTAATTGCAACGCAGGTCTGCAATACGAGACCAATGTCTTGGCTTCTCAAAGTTGACCCGTTGAAGTCCGTTAGATCTGTCTATGACAATTTTATGGGTTGGATTGGGCCTAACACGTGCCTAAGCCTAGACCACCGACAATCCGAGCACCCTGTTAATACTCTTAGCTTTGCTTCGTGCTCTGGAAAATCGAAGACAGCTAACAACAACAAAATAGGAAATTCGACGTAAATTAACTAAGATGATAGAAACTTGAACAAAACAAAACTAAAGACATTTCTATTCTTATTCTTTATTGTGCTCGAGTTTCTTTGGCTGGTTGTGACTCCATAATTGACGAGATCACATGATTTTTAGGTAGGTGGCTGTGCTAGAGATACCTTAGTGGTTGTGGCTCTACCAAATCAATGAGATTGCTGACTTTTAGTGACTTGACTTTTAGAGCTAACTGATATGCTTCTTCAATACCAAGCAAGTGAGTGGTGAAATTGTTTCTTGATTTTTTGATGTACTCTAGATTTATAACGTGCTAAAGATTGGCGCTTTGCTTCAAATGGTTATTAATTCATTGAACTTTGCTGCAGATTCTTCCACCGTCGAGGATCCTAATCGATGAACAAGGAGATCTTCAAACAAAGTGTCTTCATAATAGTGGCAAAAACTTCTCTTTGAGCTGCAACTTCATTTCTCCCCAATTTAAAATCGGTGGTTGTCGAAGACGATACAACCTCTCTTCCATGCTAATGCCACCATGCCCAAGTCTGACACCTTAAGCTTCATTTTTACAGATCTCACCTTTCTTTCATCAATCATATTGAACCAATCAAAATAATCTTCCAAGGACATAAGCCAGTCTTGAAAGTTAATTGGATCCATAGTACCTGTATAATCTGTCACATTAACACATACTCACTTAGACGCTTCATCAAAATTGTCACGTTCATAAAAATTGGGCCATTGGTTTTAGTGAAAATTACTCCTTTATCTCTTAAAAAATGACGATGGTAGTGGATGTCCTTGGGAAGGTTTTGGGGGACCTCTAAGAAGTTGATTAAGCATTTCATTTTCACCACCCGGAGACGCATTGTTGGTCTCTAGATGAACTGAATTTTCAGCATCACCATGATTAGTCTCATTGTTTTATGTTAAGTTTTCTATTGTTGGCATTTTTTTTGAAAAATTATGTTTAACTCTCATATTATTACATGTCATGTTAGTTGCTATCTGTTATTATTTATTATATATGTACTGTTTATTATTCATTTTTATTATTTTTATATTGAGAGAATTTTTAATTTTTCTTGTCTTATTAAAGAATATGATTATTCATGCATATCTAGTAAACTAATTTTAGGATGTATTTTAAAAATAAAAAAAAAATGGACTAAATAGAATCCTATTTAGAAAAAAATTCTTTTTATTTAGGAAGGTGTATTTTTATTTGATTTAGAAAATAATTTTACGTATAACTATGACTAAATTTGTACGTATGTTATTATTATTATTTTTTGTGTAGTAATTAAGAGAGAACATTGAATGCCAAATTAAAAGAGAGTTGCTGCATATTTTTTGTTTCTTTTTCTTATGTTTTCAAGTTGTTTCATATTATTCTTGTTAGTTAAACAATAAAAGAACTTAGTGAATGTTATGAATCTGTAATATTTAATTACATAAACTTAGATAAAGTATTTTTAAGTATTATAAAAAAAAAGACATACTAGTTAAAGAGAGTTCAACAGTAATTAGTAAGGGATTATATTGAATTAAATTAAAGAGAGTTTAATGTATTAAAGCGAAATGATCTCATTAAATAAGGTCATACAAGAATACACAAGATTATAATGATAAATATAAGAGAGTTTTTATTTTATTTAAATATATTAATGTTTGTAATCATTATATTCTTAATAAATTATTTTTTTCTAAGTGTGGCCTTGTATAGAGGACTAAAAAATTTTAACTACATTAAAATTTTGTAATTTTCTTTATTTTTCTACATTGTGATTTATTTTTCTATACTGTGATTTTTTTTTTTTTGTGTACCACGATTACTTAACTTCATTAACTGTAAAAATTAGTTAAATTTGATAAAGTTTAACATAAACAAATCTTTTCATTTTATTGTTCAGGAAAACAATGAGTCCAAACTGTCCATGCGATGTGTAAGTGCAGCAACTTGGTTAGCAATATTGTGCAGTAGCTCATCACGTTTAACTTGAGTAAACCTAGGGCCATTGGTGTAGGATCATCCACTTTGTGTGCTCATGGTGTCAGTAACAATTGTAGCAAGAGCACTAGATGGCTCTGATATCAAATTGATGGAGGGAGATACAAAGAAAAGAAAATTTCAAATGCAGTGTGTCTCAAACTTAGCAGAGTGATTTTTAGGTCTCTCTTTTGAGGAAGTTTCTCACTTCAAGAAAACTAGACTTCTGCAACAATTTTCCCTACCTCTTATTGAATCAAATCCTCCTTTTATAAGGAGTTAACATTACAGAAATTCAATGACTTTAAAATTGAAATACTAATAAACTAGTGGGTAGATAACTAAGCATAAATACAGGAATTTAAATTACAAATTCAAACTTAAAATTTAAAAGTTGCAACCAAGTCTTATGGTAACAACTTAGTCAGCGCAGAGAGTTACCAATGCATAAAACCCATCATTATGGCTTTGTTGTAAACCAGGTCAGATCTTTGAAGAACCAAAACCATACTGTTGAGGTTTGAAGGTGCTGGTGTGTGGTTTGGGTTTTCTTAGTCAGGTAGGGAATTTTGATTTTGCTGCAAAAGCAAAGGTAGAAGGTTTGACAACATAAGTATGCTGGGTTTCCAGCAAGGTCTCATAGCTGAAGAGTTCTACATAAAAAATAATCCTTGAGAGACAGATCTTTCTCCCCGGTAATATTGAATGAAGAGATGAAAGGATTGAAGTTTGGTATCAGACCAGGTACAAGAAAGGCAATAAGATCCTAATCGTTTATAAGTTTTCTAGTGGCTGCGAGTTGATCGGCAATGTGTTTAGCGTCCTCAAAGTAATTACAACAAGTCTTATTGCCTTTAGGCAACATCAGAAGTTCCCGTTTAAGTAGTGTAATTCGTGATTTGAATTATGATGAGAAACAAGTTTGGAGCGCTACAAACTCTCTGTGAACTGTCCACATTTCAAATAGTAGATGACATCTTCTCTGTGATGGAAGTGAGAAGGCAGTTCAGTACACAGTTGTTCTTGTGAAACCAAATTGTATATACTAGATTTCGTGAGCCATCTTGAAGTTTATATGGTAGAGCAGCATCTGAACCATGCGCGATCCCAAAGAAATCATGATTTCGTACAAATGCTACAAACTGGTTCCGCCACATCATTTGGGCGTGCAGCAGTTTCGAGTTGTACCTGAACCGAAAGAAATTGAACCAACTGATTCGATTATGGAGCCATAACCGATTCCTTTCGGTTTAGTTCTAGTTCTAAAACTGAATCATTCCGGGCTAGGTTCTTCAACAAAGAGGGCAAGGCGCAGGAAAGGAGATTCCGCTTGAATCGGCTGTGGTTCCTGTTTCCTTAGTGCCAAAAGCTTAGTAAGTGACCGATTTTTATCGGTTCAATTTCGGTTATATAGATTTTGGACAGGAACCGAACCGATGAACCAATTCCTTCACTCGGACCTTGTCTAGCCTGACCTGACCGAAAAAACGCAATTAACTTCATACATTGAACTCGACATTTTTCTCTCCTATTCTAAAATTCATTTCCTATATTCTAGCACCTTAAGTTGTAAGATTCGTTCTTCCGTAGATTTATACGTTTTGGTTTTTGATTAGGTTTGTGAAATGTGGGTTGTCTTGAAGCTTTTCCTCTGGTATTGGTTTTACACTTTGTGAATTTCATTTATGACGAAAAAACTCTTCAATATTCGTCACGGATTCTGTTGAATTCTACTTCGTTCTTGCGAAGGAATTAATGTCCCGAGGTTTGTTTTGGAATTATGAGCACTGTATGGTTTTTGCTTCGGGGTTCTGTCATCTGTGGCTGCGTGTGTTTGAATCCTGACTCATTTTTGCTTGGTGGAAATTCCGAATTCGTTGTTTTAAGTCAATTTTTGTGGTTATTTAATATTGTAAATTGGGTAAGAGGAATTTCTTGTATTTGTAGAAAATGAAGATGAGGTGGGATTTGCTTCCATTTAATATTTTCGTTTTCTTTTCCATTGCATCATTTATTGAGTTTGGTAATGCTACCAATTGTTATATCTGTTTTATAACAAATTTTAAGCTCCATAATTTTTGTTTTGACATCAGTGACCATGTGGTGGGAGTTGTCCTAATTACTTGTCAAACTGGTTTTTTAATTTCTTTTTTTTTTTTTCTGGGTATATGTACTTTTTTTTTAAATACATGCATGCATCTTTACACTAATTTTTTTTTTTAATTTTATAACTTGTAATGATTTTTATAAAATTTATAACAAAAAAATATTAAAATATATAAAATAAATAATAAATAATATTTAAATTATGAAAAAAAAAATTTAAAATGTATAATAAAAAATTTGAAATATATAATAAATAAAAATTTAAAATATAAATAAAAATTTAAAATATTAATATAGAAATTAAAATAAATAAATATAATAATACCTTTATACACCGTTAATATTCACATGCAATAAAAATAAAAAATTTTGTCTTGAGAAGTGGGCAATGCATAAAATTAGAAGTCACATTATACTCTCCTGTGACTATTGCTAATTGTTGAAAGGTACTAATTATCTTACAATATTGCTTTCTAATATGTAATCACATATATTGCGGAAGAATTTGCTATCTACTCAAACCTCAAGCCTCTAACATAGCAATGAATCAAGGATGATCATTACTGTTCTCGTTCCATTTTGGGAGTGATATTTTCGATTCTAACCTATCTCCATATAACAATATTAAATAAAAAATTAATAAAATTAAATAATAAAAAATAATAAATTAATATATATATAAATAAATTATTTATTTTAATTTATATACAAAATATTTGCAAATTAATTTCAATTCTTAATAAAAATTTAAAAAAGTAAATTAAAATATCTAATTAAATATAATCTTTGCAGTTTTTTTTAAATTTTGTGATTATTTTTCTTAAAAATATTAAATCTTGTTATAATTTTTTTTTTAAAATTTTGTTTCATAAATAAAAAAATAAAATTTTAGAGATCTTTTTTTCTTTGTTAATCTTGTATTAATGTACTAAAAATATTAACTAAATAATTATAATTAGTCATTTAATTAAATATAACTCATTATTATATTTTTAATTTAATAATTTTTTAGTTGATTAAAAACTGAATACACACACACACACAAAAAGATCGAATGCTTTTTAATTTTACATTATTTTTTAGTCATTAAATTAAAGCTATTTCAATGTTCAAATTAAATCTACCATGTATAATTAATACATTATAATTAATATACATATAAAAAATAATCTCAACTATTCAAATATGATCAAATTAATGGTTTATAGATAGTATAAGTAATTATGCAAATATTTAAAACTCTTGATCCTAACATCTACATAATGTAGCAAAAGTATTGTAACATTACTGATTAAAATTAATGTAATAGTGCTAGAACTTTAGAGACTTAGAGTCGCAATGCTGGTAATTTTGTCCAATGTTCTTTTTATGTGTTCCAAATTTTACTTTTCACTCCAAATTTTATTATTTTATGAATTTATTTCTTTTTACATAAAAATGAATAAAAAATATCAAAAGTAAATAAATAAAAAGATAAACTTACAAAATATTAAAACTAAGAGTATAATAAAATCATATGGAAAAAACACGCCACGTTTTAATTGTTTTCGCATGTGAACATATCTTGTTTCCTAAATAGATGCTTTGCTTATTATCTACTAACTTGTTTTGGTTTGAAAATCCTTGTAATATATTTGAAATATGAATTGTAAAACTAGAATTAATCTACCAACTGCTATGACAACATTAACTATATTATATTCATAACTAAAAAGAGGAATTGGATTACCTTTCTTCTCAAACCAAGTCTTAAATTTAAAACAACCTTTCTTCACATGCCCCTTTCTTCTATAGAAAAAATAGTTGGATTACTTCTTGAATTTGGGTGAGTATTTTACACTTTTCTTTTTGTTTGGCTTCACCTTTGTTCTTTCCTTGTGTTGCCCTATATACACTATTACTCAATTCCATCATCAACCACCTTTTTGTTGAATACGCATGGTTAAAATTTCATTAATATATCATTTATCATTATTTGTATTACAAGAGATTTTGAAAGCCATATTGCAGTGAAAGTAAATTTAGTGTGAAGTGCACAAGAAAAGATTCAGATATCTCAACCTAAAGAGACTTTAGTTGAGTTCTAATGTTTTTCATCTTTATGATGTGGCCATGCATATCGCTAATTACATATACCGTTAATACTAGTGAGTTTTATTGATGATAACTTTGTCATTATGATGTTAGCAAAAGCCTTATTTGAAGACTTAAATTGTTCATTAATTACCTTCAATAATGTTTTGACATTATTACACTTTCTAATCAAACCACGTATACTGGTAAAAATTTTTATCTTGATAAATATTATATTTAAGCAATTTAATTGCTTCCATCATTTATATATAACAATTTCAACTTGATTATTAGTATCATTGAGAGTTGATGGTTCATTTTTCCGTAGAGCGTAATCAATGTCCATTCACCTTAATTGAAGAAAAATCCTTTCTTTCCATATTTTATAGTCGTTTCCATTTAATTTGAGAATATTATTGTTTATATATGAAAAATTTTCATGTTATATAGCTACATACAAATTAAATATACATCCTTATGCAACAAAAATTAAGACAAATAAAAGTATATCATGTTTATCAATATAAAACATGTAAATCATGCTTTAAAATATGAATCAAACTATAAAACTGCCTGTGAGCTATCAATCTTCATGAAGTAACTATCAAATTATATTTTTTTTTCTTAATTCTTATGGGTAAATTAGGAAAAATAATTTGTTATTCATCCTATCTAATCATATAAAAATAATTAAAAATTTTTTGTGATAAAATTTATTATTATTGAATATGATCAATCACAATTGATGTAATTTTACTATGTGTAATTTAAAGATATATAATTTGGTATAATCAAACATGTTGTGGCTAATTTTTAATTAATAAAATTACATTCGCCACATCAATCACAATTGATGTCATTTTTTAATTTTACAAAAACATGAAAAAAAATTTATTGTTTTTACAAAAATAGCATATCATTCATTGTCTTTGCAAGAATGAAAATAAATGACATATCGATTGTATGTCTTACACAAATGATATGTCGTTTTGTTTAAACAATCACTATTTCCTGATATGACCAAAATGATTTGTTGTTTTATTTTTCTTAAATGAATGACTTATCATTTATGTCATTTTCAACCTTCAGACGGGTTAGTCTGACCCGAAGGCCGACCCATTTCCAAATGAAATCTTGGACTTTAGAACTTCATTTTTGACGTTTCAAAAACATTTTGTATAATTCAGTTTCCGTTTGTTTTGTATCATCATTTTGTTAAAAATATGCTTCCAACAGTTTCGAATTTTCAAAATAAAATTTCGGCCATTTTTCCTCACATACACGTGTATTTAATTGCATCAAGACAGAGGTTAATAATTGCTTTGACACAAATTGTTAGACACACAAGGAGTCCACATTCATTCTTAAGAGTCAAAAATAGTAAATAAAATTGAAAAGCGGAAATGAATAACTATAGCTCCAGCCGTTGATGCTCAGTGACTTTTCTATGTAACTGGCATTTCTAAACTTCAACAATCTTTCTTAGGTGGTGTATTTGTATAATGCTAAACTTAGGGGCCCCATACACAATTTTATATATATATATATATATATATATCCATTAACGTCTTTTATCAAAAATAAATTAAAGAAACAAAATTTGAGAAGTGGGCAGGTTTAATGCAAGGGCCACTACAATAAAATTGTGATATAATAACACTTAAAAAAGTGTTACTAAAAGTAAAAGGTATCATTTTTTCAACTGTTATGGTAGCCCAATGTTACTAAAATTATACTTATTTGGTAGAAATTATATAATGTTACAAATTATAATTTTATAGCATATAATGAAAGTGACATATTTTCAGTTGCATTAGATAAAAATAACCATAACACATTATATAGCATTTAGGAAATATTATCAAATCATCTTTTGTAGCATAATCAAAATGATACAAATATATTACTTGTTGCACTTTATTTATGTTACCCATTAAAATCTTGTAGTAATTAAAAATACTATAATTTTTAACGATTTGCAGCATTATAACATTTTTAAGAAACTAAAAGTTATTTGTAGCTTTTAAAATTTGCTATTAATTGAATAATTGTTATTATAATTATTAAATAGTATCCAACAAGTGCAAGAGAAATATACATATTGTTCTTCATAATAATACAATATTTTCTTAAATAAAAATGTACAATCCATTTGAACAAAATTACATAAATTATATAAAATATTGTGCATAAATATCATAATATAAAGATAGATATTACGAAAAAATAAAAATTATGTTTATCTGTAAACAAAAAGGTGTCATAGGCAAAGACTAAAAATAAAACTACTATTTCACCTTCAATTTCTGCCAAAACTTTTTTAAAAGTAGTATTTATTAACATGATGTGCATTATAAATTTAAATAAAAATATATAATATTACAAAAAATGAATAAATAAAATGATAAATTTGATTAAGTATTTTATTATAAAAATTTACTGATATAATTTTTTGTTATTCAAAAATTTTTTTCATAATGTTTAAATAATCGTAAATGTTAGTCCATTCTCATAAGAAATTTCTTCGTAAGAAATTTCCAATTGTCCGTACATTCATCCACCAAAAAGAAAAAGATGGGAAGAGGGCTTGAAAGAGTTTAACCATTCTCACATGTTACATTAATATGACACACCAAACTAGCAAACGATTCCTCACATGTCCTGTGAATTGAGTCTTTTGTTATCCCATTCACGAACAAACTCTTTCGATGCCAAACGCTTTGTTCTCAGTGTAGTGTACCTTGCAGAGTATGATTATAAGAAAGTAACAATCATCTAATCATGCCATATGGACCCAGAATTATAGCACAAAATGAATTAAAGGCACCAATTGATTCCAAATGGTAATTCATGCCAGCTGTTAACCAAAGAAGAGTTCCTAATTTAGGGCCTATATTAGTTGACATATGGCACTTAAATTTTCAATCTAGACAAAGACAGTTAACTTGCATCCGAAACACAACAGGTACAATTTGTAAATACTTGCTGACCAGGAATGAGATTGTACCTGGGGGTGGAGGAGCGTTGCATTTCTTGCATTTCAATTGAAGCCAAAAAAGGATTAAATACAGAATGTGATATAAAATCTTTTAACTTTGTCAACAGCAGAAGAGTTAATTCTAATCAGGCTGGTAGTACAACACCTGCAAATCTGAGGAGTAATTATTGAAACCACAGTTGCATATCCAGTCACCATTGTGCCATTCCTTCATAACAGAAGGCGCTTGATTTGCAGGGTTATCATATGGAACTCCAAAACCATGATTTCCAGCAAAAGGCCAAGAAGCAGTACATATAACTCCATACTTCTCAGTCCCTGCTAATAACCAATTGGGGCTAAAAGGGAGATGTTGGATCGTCCCATTGCGACACATTCAAGAAGACATTCAAATTATATTAATGGCTTTGTTCAATAGCATTGCAGATCATAAAATTCTTGTTTAACTTAACGCACTAAGATTCTCAAGACAGAGTTCTATAATTCACAAGCATTGCATATCAAACATCAAACGGTCAACCCATAAACACAATTTAATTTAAATTCAAAATTTAATTAATTTCTAAAGCAAGAACAATCACTAAAAAATAAATAGAACATCATAAAATGAAGACAAACTAAAAAATGTAAAATGAAACTCTAAAGACAAACCAGTCACTTGGCTATCCATGAATGAAGCAATTCACATTCTAGCGGTTGCGGTCTATGGGTAAAGTTCGATTAAACATGTTTTTCTGTTCATATATTGCCCTGGCTATCTGTTTATCACAACCCCAACCCCATTCACGTTAGCACTTGACATCGGCTACCCTTTCGTTTAATCGATGCAAGAGATTTCATTCTCTATATTGGCTTTAATCATTCTTACAGCAACTCTCTAATCTTCAAGGAAACAATAATCTTTAATTTTTCTCATTTCTTATTTTTGCAAAATAAATGGCAAAATTTGAAATCAAATGCCAAGAACTCAACAACGTCGATAATCCTAAACTGAAATATGAAGTTAATGGTTCATCTGAGAAAAGAAGAAAATAGAAGAGAGAGAGTTTTACGAAGAGTTCTAGAGTTCTAAAATTGCCATAGAAACATTACATAATGTAACATAAATTTGTAGCATTTTTAAAGTGCTACATTATTGAAAATTAAATTAGTTTCTTTCTCTTTTCCTTATTATTTCTCTTCCTTGGAGAATACATACTATATAGAAAATAGTTAAGAGCATCAGTGTATAAAAGAGATATGTGCTGTCTAACTTAAAATGTGATAACCTAATCTAACTAATACAATATTGTTTGCTTTGGGAGTTCAAGGTAGTACAACATATCTAGTCCTAATACTTATGTTTTTGTTTTTAGTATTCAAGATTTCATGTCTTGGACTCAAAATACCTCATACTAGTTAAAGAGATAAAGCATTAATAAGGTAAAACCCTAACTCACTCCTAAACAATGTGAAATTTGACAATGCTTCTTTCTTGGGGCACAATATCCTCTTTGGCAAATTTTTTCTTGCGCAAGCTAGCTCTAATAACATTTGTGATAACTTAATCTAATTAGCATAATATTATTTACTTTGGCGATTTAGGGTGGCACAATAGGTTTAATCTTAATCTCTTACGATTTTGTTCTTAAGATTCAAGATTTCAAACCCTTGGCCTAAAAGGCCTCATATTACTTAAAGGGATATAGTACTTATAAGGCATAACTTAGACTCACTTTTAAGTTATGCGGGATTTCATAATTCACTCCCCTTAGGATCCAATATCTTTATTGGCAAATTTTTGATTGGGCAAGTTAGCCCTAATATCATTTGTGACGACTCAACTTAACTAGCCTAATATTGTCTATTTTAGTGACTTAGGGTGGCATAACTAGCTCGATTTTGATTCTTTTATGATTTTGCTCTTGGCACCCAAGATGTCAAACCTTGGACCCAAAAGGCTTTAAGAAATTGTTACAACTTTTTATCCATTATAAAGTATAGCCCAGGCT
The DNA here is from genome assembly GCA_032402905.1 of Khaya senegalensis. NCBI lineage: Eukaryota > Viridiplantae > Streptophyta > Magnoliopsida > Sapindales > Meliaceae > Khaya > Khaya senegalensis. Next base: position 5,085,629 of record CP135553.1, on the reverse strand, counting down.
CACTTCCATACAATGTGGATTTCATATAAAATTGTTACAGTTTTTTATCCATTGATCTTACACAATATTAAAGTTGATAGAATTATTGAGTTGATAATGTTAGATATTAATTTTTTACATTAATATTTAATTATATAGAATTGTTGAGTTAAAAGCATTAATATTACTTCTTATTTTAAATTTTTATTATATAGAATTATTGAGTTGATGGTATTAATTGTTATTTTTGATTTTAAATTTTAACTATTTGATTGCACGGATCAAATTTTGAAAATTCATATCCCGATTTAAGTTATGGAAATTCCACCCTCACCTTATAACATTTGTCAATTCTTATGAATTAATCTATATTCATATTTTGTATGGTTTTTCTAGATTGAATTGATAGGTTTTCAAGATTGAAAAACATGATTAGAAAGATAATGATTATCTGTTAAAATTGTACAATCTTACGACAATATATTTTTTTGAAGTATTTTTAATTTTTTTTTAATTACATGTAGAGCAACAAATGGGCCACACAAGTTTACTACCACCCATGAAATGCCTGTCCAAATAGATTGTGCGTTGGACCAGTTTATGTATGACTAATTAAAATTCGGCCAACATGGTTTATATGGTCAAATTGTGCTAAATCTCAACTTAAAACACGATAGGTTGACTTAGTTAAAATTTAAAAATTAATTTTTTATATCTTAAATAATAAATAAAAAATTTAAACATAAAAGAAAATTTATAAGAATAAATTGCAATTTTAATTAGAACATATTACTAAGTTTGTTGAATTTAATATTCTTCTTTATCTCTTATCTTTGTTTCGTCTCACTTTATCATCATTCTCATATCCTTCTTTATCTTTTCAATTTATATTTGTTAAAGTAATAAGAAATAATTTTAAAGATATCTAATTTTACATTGTTACTTTATTTTTAAAATTAATTTAACACAAATTTGCATTGTTTCATAGTTTTTGTTAAGTTTTGTATTATTTACATTCTTTGAAAAACTGTGTTTAATTGTTATACTATAACATATTATGTTAGTTACTATTTATTAAATATGATACTGTTCATTCATATTTTTATAATTTTTACAATGAGAAAATTTTTAGATTTTTTGGTTATATTAAATAATTTAACTAGAAAATTTATTTTGAAATTATTTTGCAAATAAAAGAAAAGAAGAAGAATTAAAGAAAAATAGTTCTATTTAGGAAAGAATTTTTCTTAATTAAGAAGTTACATTTTTTTTTTTTTATTTAGAAAACAAAACCACACATACTTAGGAAGTTACATTCTTTTTTGATTTAACAAACAAAACTATACACAACTAGGGATAGTTTGTGCTACATATACATGGCTTATTTGTTTTGTATAACAGCCAAGAGAAGAACGCTAAAAGGAAAGAGAGTCACATATTTTTTGTATTTTGGTTTCTTTATTTTTAAGTTATTTATGTGTTGTTATTATGATCTAAAGAAAGAAATAACTTGATGGATATTATAAATCTGTAATATCTAATTTCATAAAGTTAGAGAGAGTTTTTTTTAAGTATTATTAAGAGGTTTTCTTGTTGTTCTTTGGGAGAAAACTTTTGTTTGTTGAAAGAAGTTCAATAACAATTAGTAAGGAGATCTTGCTAAATTAAGTTAAAGGAATTTTGATGCATCAAGTTAAAAGGATTTTACTAAACAAGCCTACTTAAGAAGATTCAAGACTATGGTGATAAATATAAAAGAGAGTGTTTATTTTGTTTGAGTTTATTAGTGCTTATAGTCATTATTTTTCTTAATAGATTCTTTTTATTTGAGCATGGCTTCATAGATGTAGAATTGAAAAATTCAAACCACGTTTAAAATTGGTGATTTTTTTAATTTAATTTACATTGTACTTACTTGACTTAATTAATAGATTAAAATTAATTAGAGTTAGTAATTCTTAATTATAACAAATCTATTGGTATAGTGTAGTTCACTAATTATTTGGTAAGATTATTGATGTTTAATTTGTTTTAGTGCCAACATGGACACTCAAAGAGAATGAGGTTCTATATTATGACCACCATTATTTAACAACACAAACTATTCATATTGAAAAACAAGAATGAGAGTTTTCATTAAAACAATTGATGAAAAGGCATGACGTGCGATATTAGTTAGCTTGAATCCTCCCACCGTGGCTAATGATAAGGGAAATATGGTACTTAAACTTGAAAAAAAGTGGACAATCAAAGAAAATTTTTACTATAATTCTAAGGCTCTTAATGCAATCTTTAATGCTGTAAATGTAGATCAATTTAAATTTATTTTGACTTGTGAATTTGCAAAGAAGGTTTAGGATATTCTTTAAGTTATACATGAAGGAACTTCGATGATGAAAAGTTTTAAACTCTAAATGTTTACTTCTAAATTTGAAAATTTGAGAATAAAAGATGATGAATTACTTGCCAACTTTAATTCTAAATTAAAAAATATTACTAATGAATCTTATACTTTAAGTGAAGGATATTCAAAAATCAAGCTTGTAAGAAAACTATTGTTGTCACTTCTTAACAAGTTTCTAGCAAAAGTCTTGACAATTAAAAAAAGTAAAGACATTGATTTAATGAAGATTGAAAAATTAATGGAATCTCTGAGAACATTCGAGAAGAACCTAAAGTAACATAAAATTTAGAAACATTTGTTGAGATTTCTTCCATATTCGGATCCTTGGTCAAAGATATGAGATCAATTAGGAGTAATTGTCGAATATCTAGTGATTGTAATTAATAATTGTTTCTTGATTTTTGTGAATATTCTAGGCAATAAATGTAGATTTGGCAATAATCTCTAATAGAAAAGTTAAGCTATAAATTAGTACTAGTTTTTTATTCTTATATTTAACCTTTTCTCTAAGAGGTGCCAATGTAAAGTTTCTTTTTCAATTCAATTAAAGTATTCATCCCTTTTTACATAGTATCAGAGTTAGGCATCTTAGTTTGAAAAAAAAAATGCTGAGTATAAAAAAAATAGTAAATCATTCAAAAATAAATCAGTTTTAGTTGTTGTTCAATTCAAAATTATTTTTAATGTAAGGTTCATTCTCATTAAGTCTAATTATGATATTTGGTTTCAATTGATGGAGATGCATATTGCTAAAAGAGGCAAAGTTTCTTATATCCGTAAAAAGATGAAGCCACCTATAAAAATGGATAAAGAATATGGAAAGTGGTATGCTAAAAATCAGAAAGTAAAAAGGTGACTGTTGCTATCCATGGCTTTAGAAATTATGAAGTACTATTTATAACTACCCACTATGCATGAAATATGGAATATGTTGTCAAAAGCATTTTACTATGAAAATGATGAACTACAAGTTTTTGCTTTAAACTAGAAGGCCTTTATTGCTAAACAAAGTGAAAAATCTTTATTTGAATATTACGAAAAGCTAATTGAAATTTTTCAAGAATTAGACTATCATGACAAAGTGGTTATGAAAGATACTGGTAATATTGCTACATATCGAAAGTCCATTGATCGATTTAAGGTGCATATTTTTCTTGCTGAATTGGCTGGTGATTTCAAACAAGTTCGCAGAGAGATTTTACAAAAAGACCTAGCTCCATGTTTGGAAGGATGCTATTCTTTGATTTAACGAGAGGCGAATTGTCATATAACTCTAAAAGGAGAATATGAGAATACTAAAGCCTTAGCTATGATAGCTCAAAACTGATCTAATCAAAATGAGCAAGACCAATCTAAGGCCATTAATGGTGCCGACAAGTCTACCTATAAATGCATTCATTGCAATCAAACTGGTTATAGCAAAAATCGCTACAAACTTATAGGATTTTCAGAATGGTGAGACCATAGTTATGATCCACGTAAGAATAATTGTAAAAGAATTTCCACTATAGTAATTATAGAAATGAAGAAGGAAGATAATGGTGCTAATGATGCCTTAACATTGGTCATAACTGTAAATAATAATGGTCAAGTTTTAAATATTTCTTCACATGTTTCTAATAATACATGTATAATTGATTTTGGTGCTATAAATCATATGACATTTGATTCTAGATAAGTATCAAACTTTAAATTTAGATTCTGTTTTAGTTATTCCATCTTTAAATTATAACCTATTAGTTATTTCACAAATAACTATAGATTTATCTTGTGATGTAGTTTGTTAGCTTGATTTTTATGTGTTTAAAGACATCTGAACACACCAGAGGATTGGTTATGGTATTAAACATGGGTAGTTATATTACTTAGCTATGGTATCAACACGTATGAAAAAATTATGCAAAGCTTTGATGGTAGATGGCTCTAGAAGGGAGAAAAATAAAATTGAAATATGGTTGTGGCATTATCATTTGGAGTATGCATCTTATGATTATTTGAAAAAGTTATTTCCTAATTTATTTGAAAAGATTAATGTTCTTAGTTTTTAGTGTGATGTTTATGAATTGGCCAAAAGCCATCGTACTTTGTTTCAATTAGTTTTGAATAAAAACCTGCATTCTTTTATGATTATACATTCTGATGTCTGGGGTCCATCTAAAGTTACAACTTTGAGAAAATTATACTAATTTGTTATTTTTATAGATAATTGTATAAGGATGACTTGGGTATGCTTAATGAAGTCCAAAGGTGAAGTAAATATATTATTTCAAGAATTTCATAAAATGGTTGAAACTCAATATAATGCATAAGTTAACGTATTTCACAGTGACAATAGTAGAGAGTATCAAAGTTCTAAACTTCAACAATATTTGGAAGAACATGGAATTATTCATCAAACAATATTCTTAAATATACTTTAGTAAAATTGAGTTGCAGAACAAAGTAATCGACATTTGTTAGAGGTTGTTTGTGCTTTATTGATAGAAGCTTACATGCTATTATTTTATTAGGGAAAAGCACTTAACTTCATAACATATGTAATCAACTGATATCATTTAGTTTTATTGGTTTTTAAATACCATTTCAGGCCCTTAGTAGTGCAATTATTGCTCTAAATGTCCTAAATCTTCAACATCATGTATTTGGATTTGTAGCTTTTATACACCTTCATAAACATAAATGTAACAAGTTGACTCCTTAAATTTTAAAATGTGTATTTCTTGTGTACGTCTCTCATAAAAAAAAGTATCGATGTTATTATCCTAACAAACATTTATCACAACTTAACAAACATTTATCACAATGGATATTATTTTCCATGAAGACTCAATGTATTCTTAATAGTATGTAAAAAGCTTTAGCTAATCTCAGGTGGAAAGTCATTATGAATAAAGAAATAAAAGCTTTACAAAAGAACGAAACCTAAGAACTAGTTATTCTTCTACCAAGAACAAAACCTATCGCGTGTCAATGGATTTTTACTGTAAAATACAAAGTTGATGGCATATGTGAACCCTTTAAAGCAAGATTGAGGGCAAAAGGTTACACTCAAGCTTATAGGATCAATTATACAAAAATGTTTGCACTCGTTGCCAAAATTAATATAGTTCAAGTTTTGTTATCATTAGCTATAAACCTAGATTAGTCATTACAATAATTCAATATAAAGAATATTTTTTAACATGGTGAATTGGCCAATAAAGTTTATATGGATCTTCTACTTAGTTGCATAATATCAGAAATGCAAAGTTGAAAAGTCCGCAAGTTAAACAAATCATTGCATGAGTTGAAACAATTTCCAAGAGCATGGTTTAAAACGTTTACAAAATCGGTGGTAGCCTTTGGCTACCATTAGAGCAATTCAAACCATATTTAATTCTTGAAGAGGCTACAGGGTAAGATCACAGCTTTCATTGTTTATGTGGATGATATGATGGTTACAAGAAATGATCTTGAAGAAAGGAATGCTATTTAATATTACTTGTCCAAAGAGTTTAAAATGAAAAATTTAGGTAATCTAAAATATTTTCTTAGGATAAAGGTGCCTCAATTTAATAAAAATTTTTTTTCTGTCTTAAAGAAAATATGCCTTAGATCTATTACAAGAAATTGGTATGTTAAAATGTCAACTAGTGAATACACTAGTGGAAGAAGGTATAAAGTTATGTGTTGAATCTATCCAAGTACCAAATGACAAAGGAAGATACTAAAGACTTATAGAGAGATTAATGTACTAAATACATACAAGACTAGATTTGGCCCATGCACTGAGTATTGTTAGTCAATTTATGTATAATCCTGAAGAGCAACATATGAATGTAGTTATGCGAATCTTAAGGTACCTAAAAGCTGCTCCTAGAAAGAAAATTCTGTTGAAAAATAAATATAAACTATCAACATATAGATGCATATTTTAATGTATATTGGGTTAAAGTTGTAAATGATAGTCGATCTACTTTGGGTTACTTTATATTTGTAGGGAAAAATCTTATTACATGGAGAAGTAGGAAACAAAATATTACTAGTTGGTCAAGTGTAGAAGCTGAATTTAGAGGTATGGCCCTTGGTCTATATGAGGCATTATAGCTAAAACTTCTCTTGTAGGATTTATGTTATCCACCTGGCCAACCAATTCGATTGTACTATGATAATAAAGCAGCATGTAATATTGCCCATTATCTAATTTAACATGATCATACAAAGCATGTCGAGGTTGACAGATTCTTTATTAAGGAGAAGTTGGATGAAAAAATCGTGAGGTTGTCTAAAATTTGATCTGAAGACTAACTGGTTGACATTCTTACTAAAAGCAGTCTTAAATCAAGTATTCTCAAATTTTTTTAGGTAAGATAGGCATGTATGAAATCTATGCACCAACTTGAGAAGGAGTGTTGAGATTTATTTCATATTCAATTCCTTGGTCAAATATATGAGATTAATTAGAAGTAATTGTCGAATCTCTAGTAATTGTAATTAGTGATTGTTTCCTAATTATAAATATTCTAAGTAATAAATGTAGAGTTAGTTAATGATCTCCAATAGAAAAGTTAAACTATAAATTAGTACGAATTTCTTATTCTTGTATTCAACCTCTTCTATAAGAGGTACGAATATAAAATTTCTTTTTCAATTCAATTGAAGAATTCACACCTTTTTACATAATTGATCTTATATCTTTGACTAAGGATTTGAATATAGAAGAATTCTCAATAATATTTAGCTTTTCAAACTAAAACAAAGGACGCCAAAAATGAAAAAAAAGCAAACATTAACGAATATGAAGCTATAATTATTCTTATCAAGAACTTCAATGAAATTTTAAAAAGAATAGGAAAACAAGTAAACTTTCATAATTATTTGACTGTACATCTCTTGTTAATCCCTTTGAATATAATAGAAAAAAAGGTATATAATGTAGAAAAAGTAATGATTTTGGACATATACAAGTCGAATGTGCAAATATATTCATGAAGAAATCAAAGACCATGAAAACACACTAAAATGATAAGGAATCAAAAGTGTAAACAACAAAAAATGCAAGTAATTGCATTACTTTTAATATCACCTCATGTTTTGGAAGGGATGGAAATGTGTAGATATCAAATGTTATTGCAATAGAAGAAGTTGTCAATTGTTGCAATAAGTCAAAAAAATGAATGACTTAGAAATCAATTTTAGTGAACTTGATTATGATGAGTTATGTGGAAAGTGAATTACATATAGTACTATACAAACATCTTATAAATTAATGTTTAACAAGTGAGTAGACATGTGTAACTATAAGAAAACTTTAAAAGACAAATAAGTAGCCTTATGAAAGAACAATTTGAAACACAGAGAATAGTTAGCTAAATTGAGGTGATTATAGTTGAAAAAGATAAAAGGATAAATGAGGTAGAATATGAACTTTACTACATTTCAAAATTCCTGAAGATGTTGAATTTAGGTGCATCAAAACTTGATCATTTCTTAAACTTGGAAAAAAATTGTAATAATCACCTAAGACTTAGCTATTATAGTGAAAAATCTTCTTGCTCTTAAATTGTGTTAATAAAAGTTTCACCTATTAATTTCAATTTTTCTAACATAATTAAAGGTAAGATTTTAGATTATAAATCTTATAGTTCATAAGGTAAACCCAAAGATTTATACCACCTTGTTATTTTTGCAACATCAAAGGTCACATTTGACCTAAATACTTTAAGTTTTTAAAATTTTTAAAAAACAAAATGAAATCAAAATTTAAAACTTCTCAAAGACTTAAAAGACTTAGAAAAATTTGAGTAAAGAAATTAGAAATTAATGATTTTGTTGCTTATACATCTTTGAATGCTTGTTTTGCTAACTCTTAGTATTTTGATAGTGGATGTTCAAAGCATATAGCAAGAAATCATAAAAGCTTGGTAGATTATTGTATTTGCTCTGACGAATATGTGATTTTCTATATGATGCTAAAGGAAGGATTTTAGAAAAAGGAACTTCACGTTGAAAGATTTTCAAAACTGAAAAATGTTCCTCATGTTGCAAATCATAAGGTAGGTTTGATTAGTATTAGTCAAATTTGTGATAATGATTTTTATATAAAATTTACACAAGAAAAATATTAAGTGTTTGACAAACTTAAAAATTTTGTTTTGGAATGATATAAGTCATCTAACAATTATTATATTTTGATACATCTACTTACTTGGCATAAAATAAATTTTAATAATAGAGAAATATGTCATTAAAAACTTAAGAATTTAAATTGTAAGAACCTAACCAAGTTTGTGAATATAAATACTGTTCATGATATTCTAAAATTCAATAAAAAGTCATTTAGAATTTATGGTTTGTGTCAACTTGAAAAGCAATTCAAGTCTAATCATAAAGCTTCTCAACATAATGTTATATATAAGATTTAGACTAGAAAGAAAGATGTTAAAAATCACAGAAAATCTGACTCTTAATTTGTTGTAACAAAAATTAAAGATGTTGTTGCTACAATAACTCTAGAATAGAGTGAAATGAATTTTGAATATGAAATAATTGTGCAGTTTGGCGAGTCATTCAAATTAGATTATAATATCTCAGATCAAATTGGAAGAGAATCATCTTTTAGTATAAAGAAAAATCCTATTTATGTTCTCATAATAGAAAGTTGGACACAATCGCCATGGATGAAACAAATACTTAAGGATTATGGTATTATACTTAATCTCTTAACTATTTATTATAATAATTTGAGTGTGATAAATATATTTAAGAGTCCTATGCAACATTCTAGGATAAAGCATATTAACATTCGACATACATTATAAGAAACTTGGTAGAAAATGAAATTGTCATCATCAAATATGTAGATACGAAAGATCAATTTATTGACATTTTTACCAAACCTCTTAATGTATCTAGATTTGAATCATTAAGCAAACTCTTAGGGTTATGCTCCATGATGATTTTATTTTATAAATATTTCACACATGGTTGAAAAGAATAATTATGTCATATGATTTAAATTTGTCAATTTAATGTTAAATTGTTATGATGTGAGTTTGAACATTTTGTGTCATGATGTAAGATAGATAAATTTTAAACTGATTATAATGTACATACATGATTAAATTCTTGGTTTGAAATTAATTTTTGAGATTGATGCAATTTTAGAATAAAATACTAATTTGAGCTTGATTATTTGCTTAAATTCTTATTTTAAAGAAAAAAAAATATTGTACATGTGTTATAATAAAAAAAAAGCTACTTATATTATTAAGTGAAGTTATTCACAAGTAATTTGGGCCTACAAATTATCAATATAGAGAGAATAATCTATTATGAAGAAAGAATTACTTCAATGATAGAATGAAAGTTACTAATTTTAAAAAATAAAAAAAGAAAAAAAAAAGGTAATTGTAAGAAATAATATGTATTATTTATTCACATGCATATTGTGTTTTTGAAATAAAATTAAGATCAAGATAATAAGGCTAATTTGACTTGCTCATTCAATATTTTAAATTTGAATTATTGATGTCAATAAAATATAAAGAAAATTTTAAGTCAATTTTTACACACACACACACACACACATACTATTCAAGATATACATTTATCTTTATATGTTGTGAAATTTTAGAGTTCTCAATTGTAATTAATCATCCATTTTGAATTAAAAAAAAAAATTGTAAAATCATGTTAACGTGATCTAGTCTTTTCTTCAAGTTTAATTTTGTTTTCTTTTGTGTTATTTTGTTATTCTTTATATTTGGATTAACTTGAGCAAAACTTCAAAATTATTGGTTAAGGCAAAATTAAGCATTCTTTCTCGTGAGTATGTATATGACCTGCGTTGGGTATGTTTGAATCTTAGTATAAATTACAAGAATGCTTTCTAATGGTTCACTTGATATTTTGTCAAATTTCTTTTAAATTGAAAATTTTCTAATCGTAATTGATATGACTTAAAATTTTCCTCTTTATTGAAACAATAATGATACAACTCAAATCGTATATTGGCAAAGTCTTATTCAAAATGGCACACTTGCACCATTTTAGGGGGAGACACAACATATTTCTGTTACTATTACATTTTTAGTAGCTCCTATTACTTTAATTCCAATTGCTTTAGCTTTTGTGATTTTTGCTCTTAAACTTATTACAACATTGACAATCCTTAGATGATGACATTTCAACACTTACTCTATAACCACTTGATGCTTTGTTACAATACTTGTATATGTTGTCTACATCTAATTTTTCAATTCAAGTTTTCACAATTTTATGATCATATCAATGCTTCTCCTCCTCCTCCTCCTCTTGCTCATAATCCTACCCATGATCCAACAGTTGTAGCTCTAGCATATGATATTCTAGTGGCAACAACAAATCCTGAACCTATTATGCATGTTACCTCTATCCTAAACCAAGAAGCATAAAATTGTTTCTTTTACACTTTTACAATGCTTCTCTCGTTGACACTACCCTATTTTTCTTTAATATGCAATAGATAAATTGAGTTTTGTATGGATATTTTTGCTTGATTTTTCTATTTGAACTTGTGAATTTTTTATATTTTATATAGAAATTTGTAAAATAATTATGTATAATTTTGAATGGTTGTAATGAATTTTATTTTATGTTAAATGTAATTGATATTTTATTTGAGTAATATCTTTTATTTTAAATTAATGTTAAAAATTTATAATTTTGATTAGATAATTTATAAGTTTAAAATTAATATTTAATAATAATATAAATATAGTTAAAAATATTTTTAAAAAATTTGTTAAAAATCTATGGATATCTACTACAAGTTTGGTGTAGTTTGATATTGAAATTTTTTAGTAAATGCAAATACAGATTTAGAGGTATCCATCATATACTCGATCTGCTGCTTTCTTATAAAGAGGTGGTTGGGTTGGCTGTGGTTGGACAAATATGATTATTTAGGCCAAATCTAACACAGACATTGAGCCATGTTATGAAAATTTTAAGTTTATTATTAGATTTTTAAAATCGTGTGTTAGATTTTAAATTTTTTTAAATATTTTAAAAATTATAATTGAAAAATAAAATAAAACACATAGTATAGTTAATAAAAATCATGACGAAGATGTTTATGAAAATGTATTAATTTAATTATTGGTATTTAAATATGACAAAATGCATATCTTAATCAAAATAAAATTTTAAATCAATTGACTTATGTATAATTTAATCAAATTTGTTTATAAAAAGTGAATCTTCTAATTATATCATTATCTTTTTCTTTTTCATTTTTAAAATAAATTCAGCTTTGTAAAACTTGAATGATTTGAGTATAATTTAAACAAATTCGGTTAACAATTGTCTTTTGTTGTAAGATTACATACCATTGTACTGTAAATTTATCCTAGTAAATTGTCAAAATAATAATAATAATAATAATAATAATAATAATAATAATAATAATAATAATAATAATAACAACAACAACAACAATAATAATAATGAATTTGCATCGTTTCCTTATCTAATACTTCCTAGAAATTTATAATGCATGCCATTTCAAATTTTTTAAGGGACCAATATATAATCAAAAATAAAAAAATAAAAACAAAAATGATATAAATTTTAGCAAATAAAAAAATAGTTAGACAAAGAAATTATAGTAATATTTCGGTGAACAAAATTTTTGCTATTATATTTTATAGGTAAATTTTTAATCTGATTTAGATGGTCGGATAAACACGTTTAACCTTTATATTTGATTTATATAATTAATGGCCATAATTAATGCATTGAAAGTGCATTAATATATTTTAAATTAATGAATAATTGAATTTTTATCTCAATTGTTTATATTGCATTAGTTTAATAATTTAATAATTTTTTTTATATAATTTATCTAATATATATATAATAAAAAAATTTAAATAATAAAAAATATAAAATAAAATTATTAAATAATTTAGTTGACACGATATAATCATTTAAATAATTAATTGTATCGTAAATGAATTTAGGAAACATATTACTTTTTTTCATAATATTGTCATTTTATGTCAACTATAATTTGTGAATTTCGTGTTTTATCTAAATTGAATTGACAATTCAACAGATCAAGTCAAAAATTGTCACATCTTGCTTTCTCTCTCTCTCTAAGATGAGACTCTTAAACTTAAGTTAGATATAAATTTCCAGTTGTTAATTATGCAATTCAATGGTTGAAATCTAAAGTAAAGAAGATAATATTTAATGCATCCAATTTGGCAATTATATCAACTGTAGGATTACATAAGTTAATAGCTAGAATTTACATATCAATTTCTTAAAAAAGTCATGAAAATCAGTTCCACAGACTTCCTTAAAAATTATTATACTAACACAGCAATTAAAAATTACATGTAAGATACAGAAGAAAAATATATATAGCTTCCAGAGATTAGGTCTGAAATATTATATTGTGCTACGAACAGTATGCAAGAAGAAGTTTGGATCGCATTCACAGGCGCACTGTTAATTTTCACAGAATAAGCTTACTCCACAACGTTATATCACAATTGCAATTACGTGATACATGGAAGAGATGATGGATATCGATATCTTTATTAATTATTAAAGCATGGTCTAATTAATTTTGTTCTTGATGGTTAATTTTTTTTTTTTTTCATAAATATTTCTTGATGTTTATAATGATTTCTGATCTCATCCCGCCACGCCTTCATCCATCTCGAAGCGTTGAAAAACATTTGATACAACAATACTAAGATGTAAATGTATATTACAATAAAACTCTGTAATTATACAAGATACTTTATGATCATATATTCATATGCAGACTACTAGTAACGACATCCAGAACCCGAAACTCAAAACTGTCAGACTCAAACACAACGTAATATAATGCAGACCATTACAACAGGTAACTCAATCCTCACAAACAATTACGTAATTATTGTTTTGGTCACATAACATAAGTTTTAGCCACTGCCAGGTTTGAAGTTCTCCCTCGGGATATAGTGGTGGCCACTCACATTGCTTGGGGAGTACTCAGATTTTACATTTTCGTCGTCCTCCGCCAGTCTACGGACGTGCGGACGCTCCCTGTCGGTTTCGGAGTACAAAGTCCTTCCGTTAGCCGCCATGGAAGAGCTGATCAGTATCATGAGGACCAGAGCAAGCCCTTGAAGCCTCATTATTGCACTCATTTGATCGACGTTCGCTGTAATTATAAAGAAAAACAAATAAAATTCAAGTTTAAGCCAAATTACAGAGTAAGTTATAATAATCAATTTACTCCTAGCTAGGAAAAAAAATGTTTTTAGATGATAAAGATATCTAAGCTTACTTCGAGATGCATATATAACATCTACTTACCCAGATAGATGTCGAGAGACCAAAGAATTTTGTGAATTCGTGGGGAAGAAGGAGAAATTTGAACTCTTTATATAGTCGTACTAGGGTTTATGTGATTGAGAATTATAATATAAATTCTGGAGATGGGATGTCCACCCAACGAGGCAATAATAGGTGGGATGGCCATATTATCTAATTAAAATTGTTTTTAAAACAATTAAAATGATTGAGTTGAGATAAAAATTTTATCCGTAGTATAACTATAAATAGGAAAATTACACATTAGCAGTGGTTTTTTCTGAAGCAAAAGTCAACGAGGCACAATCGAGAAGTGTTATATTGCATTGTGATGTCAAACCATGGTCATCAATAGCTTATATCTATGAAGTTCCTTCAAAACTTTACATTTGTTAAGTGCGTTTAATTTTGGCGAGACATTTGGAAATCCTTTTGGATCAATGATCAAACACTTATTCGTATGGATTAATCAACAGCCAAAAGTTACAACAATTGAAAAATGGGAAGCATCTTCTTGGGTATATCTATATGCCCATAGCAATAGATTAAAATTTTGCGTCCATTTTGGAACTCAATATGCAATAACATTTTTTCTCAATCGTGGAGTTCCCTATAATTTTTGCATTTTAAGATTACAAAGCAGAAGACCTTAAAATGTAGTTATAATATTATAACTACTTGCTGTTATATCACCCCTTTGATATTATTAATTCCCTCTCAGATAAAATAATAGCAACTTCCTTTCTGTATCACCCACTTTCAATTTGCATTAATTTTGAAAATTTGTGAGATAAATTAAGCTAATCAACGGCCACTTAAAGTGCTTTTACTGTATACTACCCACAATTAGAAAGAGAAAATTTCTGATTGCACTGAATACACTTGCTCCACTACTAGTGAATCAGATTCAATTTCTAGTAATTACAAGAGATCGATGGCTCTGTCAATGTGATAAATGCATAAAGCTAATGAGACGTGCTCGTTTGTTTTCATTCCTAGCCGGTATCACTTTTTGGCAATGGCAATTGCTAGGTGATTGAGTCTGATTTTTATTGTTCAACTTTCATCTCTGTAATTATGATTTCTATATTTGTTTTTTTGCGCAATTATTATAGCTACATCCACTAATAGATAACCTAGTGAATGGTTTTGGTCTCTCAATCGATGATGATTAAATTGCCTTCTTATGCACACATCTTCACACTTCTGTACTAATACCCATCTATATATGCAAGATCATCCCCACCCCTGAAATACAGTAATATTGCACTTAGTTTTCACCTTTGACAGTCACAACGAGAGCTATTTTATTTTCCGAAACGAAAAAATAAAATGAACTAGTAACACCCAATTTTTTATTTTTAATTTTTTGTATTTTTACCAGTAAAAACAATTATTTTAATTATGTATATCAAATAATTTTTTTTAATAACACATTTCAAGAAATTAATGCGAGTGGAGTTTGAACCTCATACATTACTTTAAAAGATATTAATAGTTGTACTAATTATAGCAATTATAAGTACTTTATTTGTTAACTTATGTGCTATTATATTATGTTGGTCAAAATTTAATATTACAAGTGTAATTTAGTCAATTTGAATAGTGATTAGAGATTTATTTGTTATAAATAGACAATATTTTTATTTATAAAATTATAAAAATTTAAGAATTCAAATATTATTATCCAAAAATGCTTTAGCAGATAGGCTCTGAGAAAACTAGAATAGCTCTCCAAAATCCCATAAGACCCATAAAATTCACACATTTAAGTTATTTGGGTCAACCCAATTACCCAACCAAATGAATCGGGTTTAGGCTCACTCGCAGGTGTGAATCAAAAACTTTCGGAAGATGCTGATTTTATCGGTGTCCAAATAATGAAGCTAACCATACATGTCGAACCCAACATCCGAAATTAGGAATTTAGGGAAAACTTTCAAATTCAGCTGGCAAGGTAAATGTTCTAAGATAAAATTTTGACAGCCAGTAAATAGCGTATATTCCAAGTTTTTTTTTTTCCTTTTAAATAGTAGATCTGATATAAAAACGTCTTTGTAGATATTTAACAAATAAAAAAAAGATATTTTAATTTTTAAAAGAATTAAAAATTGTGACCGTTTATGTGGGGTTGGTGAAACTTCTATGACATGGTCATTAGACTTCATAAATATTGTTAACTCCACCTACTTTTGCCCTGAAACTCGAAAGTTAGTGTAAACATGTTTTAAATGTGGTCAAAGGTAAAATTCAATACTATTGTTGAAATATGAATTATAACTATATGTAAATGTCCTGAATTTTTAATATATATATATATATATATATATATAATCGGTGCAAATCAAATTTAAAATTTCATGAATAAATAATTCTCTTTCAGAAAATTTACCCTTTTTATTATTAAACTGCAGTTCTTTTAGGTTTATAGATAGATTTGACAACTCTAAGAGCTTCTAATTTTGGATCCAGTTTTATAAAACGTGCCAAGGCTGGCTTCTAGTTTCTAGCTTACAGTTTTGTTAGTATTCTAAAGGTCAAATCTGAAGTATCATGACGTACTAGTGGTGGAATACTAGAAGAAATCCTCCTTTTCCTCCATCCCTTCTTCTTCTGGTCTACTACTATTACATCATCGTGATAAGAACATTTTAGAGGATTATTTGTTACGGCACTTTTAAATATGTCAGCATTTACGCCTTCCTCATGTTCTAACAAAAACGTCAAATTAGAATATAACATAACCAGTATTTTGGTTGTCTTGTCAATATATGAATATTTAATGAAAGGCAGATCTGAAGATTCAAATTGCGTATGTCTTGAATTAAATAATACTGTTCAAGTTTTGAGGAGACTATACATGATATATTATTTGCCTGCATTGTGCATAACAGTGTGTGAGAACCAACCAACTTATTAATCTCTCATTATCCTAAATCGACCAACAAACTTATTGACTTAACGATTCTTACTTTTAACAAGCAGGTCATTTTTTTCAGTTTGAAATACGTCTTGGGCAGCCAAAATTGAAGATTAAAGGGATTATGTTGAACACAAGGCAATTTATCTCATCATTTAAGAGTTGATAATACTAAATTTGGACTGGAATTTTGAGGTTAATTGTTAAAGTGTGAAACTTTGATTTGTCGACGAGCACCTTGGCATATTTATTCACAATGAAATTTAATTACTTGCTAGTTTCGGGATTCTGGCCGAAGTTTGTTTGGTCAGATGTTGCAGCTGTCGTGCTTGGTATTTGTTTGTTGAAATCATGCAGCACAGCATTTGAATAAAAGATGAATCTATACAAACAAGAAACATGAATCTATACACTGACGCATATTTGTGGGTTTTATTATTAGGAAATCAAACAATCAATAGATTTGAAAACGCGTTTCTACCGTTTACTTTTATCTTCCATCATATATAAACTTAATTTTATTTTTAAGATTTGGGATTGTGCATTAGCTGTTGTAATATAAGGTATAATATCTACATTAAAAATATATTGTTCCCCTTTTAATTTATAAAAATAATATAATTATGATCTTATTAATAGATTAATGAATCTCATTTAATTAATACAGAAATATTTAATTTAAACGAAATTATTTTTTAATTAATATTATTTATTTAATTAATTTTTAGTTTAAATAAAATTATTTTTTAATTAATATATATTTATTTAATTAATTTATTGAATGAATGTATGAATGAATGACGTAAAAAATACTACCGGTTTCACTTAACCCTTTGTATATGTATATATATATATATATATATATATAAATTAATTTTCAATTATTAGTTAAAACTATTGGACACTAAAAATATGGTGCCCACGATTGATTGATAGAAACTTCCAAATAAAGGCAGGGGTGACAAGTGTCTGCCAAATGAAAAGTGATTAAATTAAACTCAAATCTGAGGGAGATAGTGATAAATTCGTCAACCAAAATTTGACCAAGATATTTACATGAGATAGAAAGAAACTTTGTCACACTTGGAACAATGAAAGAAACATTTTCAATTTCATCTAATTGTCATGCGTTCCTTTGACACGTCTTTCCTTTCTTATTACTTCAATATTATTCACGTTTGTATATATGTGTGTGTCCGTACCTGGAAGAGAATTTAATACCACAATTACTCGTAAACTTCTGTGTTATAATGTCGCCAAATTTGACCCTTCTTGTGCTAATATACTGGACGTTCTAGATATTTCCAACATGAAATTATCTGGGTTGAATGATCGATCGGACGATGCAGAAACAAACAATAGATCCGCGTTGAAAGCTCATCTTGACTTTTTGCTCCTGCCGTGCTTTTATTTTTCTGACTTCATAGTTGGACCGTTTATTTTCAAGAATGGAATATCCTTGACCTATTGAATGGTGATATGTCATTGTGGGTATTCGTGAAATTAATGACAGGTTCTCCATACTTCCTGAATTATTATTAGTCCATAAAGCAATTGACATATCTCTCCAAATTTTCAAAATTTCCTCAACGAGAAGTTGTACTAATCACATTCATTGCTTTAATAATGTAAAATTGATTAAGACAGAGTGACAAATAGTTTAGATAATATTTTAATGTAAATTCCTTCCTTCTTGTCACAAGAAGGTAGTTGAACATCATATTTATTATATATATATAGAGAGAGTAAAAAATTAAGACAGACAAATTGACAAATTATTTATACCTTATTTAATTTTAAGTTGTACAGAAATTCATATTAAGATTGTGATGTGATTATTATTAAACTGTATATCAAAAGTATGGTTTTTATATATAATAGAAAATTGACTGGGACAAACATCATTATTTTCTTTGTTCTGTGTTCTGCAAACTCAAAATGTAGAGTCACATCTTTCTTTTTTGTTTTTTATCCTGAAAGAAATTATTTTGGTAAGTATTGATCATAATCTTGACTTAATCTATGCTTCTGGATCCTTTGTTTCCTCCAGATAATCAACCCTTCCCCTATTCAACTGCTGGGATATGGAAGTAATTAAACAGATCATGCACCCACTGATGGAATAAATTAAAGACAAATTTTACTTCCATTATTGCTTTCATTTGTACTTTTCAACCCAAGATTCGTCATCACAGACGTTTAATCAGGTTGAAGGACATATTAAAGTTTGAAGGAAGAGACAAATTGCACCCAAATTCTCCACAATTTTCTTCAAAATATATGCTATTCTAATATAGCTTAGGTGACAAGAAAAAATATAAAACGGTTGGCAGCAAATTCTTACCGCTTTCGCGTGTTCAAACTATAGCTACATCAATGTAATGGTTACTCCAGAAAAAAAAAAATTATATTCAATTGTAATGTACACAAATTTTGCGCGTTCATACGAGACATGGAGGTTATATAAACAACCGAGCTGCTATCTACCGGCACCATTCAATACATGTGCAAAATCTTGGAAAGCTAAGGACGTACAAATGGAGAAACCAACAGCTCAACTCTTGTTTTCTTGTTTCTTTGTTGCTCTTGTTTTGCTTTCACAGCCAGCAACATCTCAAGAAGTTGGTAAGAATTGGCCGCATCTGCCTAGCTGATCGTCAAATTCAGTGGCTTAGAATATATGTCTTCCTTCTACATCATTCCCATTTGTTATTTGTTTCTCCTACAATTTTTTTAATCAAAAGAAGCGACATTTGAATAACTATTTTTTATCATTTTGAGACTTTCGAACATCCTTTTTCCGATCATTTTGTTAGGCGAAACTGCATGCAAGGTTTTTAATAAACATCAATCGAGTTTTCCAACAGCATGTCAGTCCTTGCTTTGTTGAACTCCTGGGAAGTTCCTGCTTTTATCATGTTTTAAAGTAATCTAATGTATGAATCTGCAGCATATAGATATATGTACAATTTCTTATATGTTTATTCATTTGTGTATATTTATATGTAAATTTTTTCTTTATTTCTTTTAGTTTATATGCGTGGTTTTTTATGTATGGTGCAGACGATGAGGCAGAGTTCAGTTACAAAGAAGGAAGTGAGAATGGACCATCTCGATGGGGAGAGATTCACAGTGAATGGAGTGCGTGTAAAAAAGGATCAATGCAATCTCCCATCGATTTGCTGAATGAAAGAGTCAAAGTTGTTTCCCATTTAGGAAGACTTAGGAGGAGTTACAAGCCTTCTAATTCTACTCTCAAGAATAGGGGCCACGATATGATGGTAATGACAAAACAAAAGAAAGCCCTTACGTATTCATAATGCTAGAACCCATGAAATACCATGAATTTTATGGTTCCGTATAATTGAATGTGTTAACCTATATTTATTTTGTCATGCAACCGTTGATAATCAAAAGATTACCTATAGTTTCTAATTAATATTTTGTTTCCTTGAATTATTTGTGGATACAGTTAAAATGGGAAAGTGGTGCAGGAACTCTTCAGATAAATGGAACTAAATATGTACTGCAACAGTGCCACTGGCACTCGCCTTCTGAACACACTATCAATGGCCGAAGGTACTAAATGAATAATAATTAATTATACGCACGCACACTATTAAACAGCGTATTAAAATTATAAAATAATTTATTTAATTAATTTTTGTCATTCAAATGAAACTACAGCTTTGTTCTGGAGGCTCACCTGGTTCATGAGAGCGCAGATGGTAAGGTTGCAGTGGTTGGGATCATGTATAAGATTGGAAGACCTGATTCTTTCTTAGAATCGGTAATAATTATTGAATCTAATAGATTCTCTCTATCTGTCAAGCTATTCTCTCTTTTTCTCAATATTCTCGACTGGCTGTTGTGTTTTTGTTTTTATCAGATATCAAATCGTTTAGCAGAGGTTGCTGGTTCAAATGAAAAAGAGACAGCAGTTGGTGTGGTGGATCCAAGGGGAATAAAGATAGGCAGCAGAAAATATTACAGATATATTGGTTCTCTAACAATTCCTCCTTGCACTGAAAATGTTATCTGGACAATTGTCAGAAAGGTAATAGCTTGCTACAATAACTTATCAAAATTATCATTTCATTTTTACTTAAGCTTTGAATAAACTTTTCAATTAGTATTATTTACCTATCTCATAATTAAACTCTCATCAGGTGAGGACTGTAACAAGAGAACAAGTGAGATTGCTTCGCGTAGCTGTTCACGATGTAAGTTGTAGATAGCTTTCGATCCTCAAATACAGAATCTTCAATTCTCAAATCCTACACCATTAATACCATTTTTGTCTTTGCAGGACTCAAATACCAATTCAAGACCGCTACAACCAATAAACTTGAGATCAATTGAACTTTACAGACCAGATGAAGAGGATCAAAATAATTAATACCGTAGATCATTATTGTCTGTTTTTCTTCTGCTATTAGCAGTGGAGTTGCACGGCGATCTCCAGTATATGTCATTTAAATAGTCTCTAGAGAGATTAATATATTTTTAGTCGTGTACCTTTCCGTGTATTTTCATTCACATGGCATAGCTAGCTAGCTAGATACAACGGCTTTGGGCTCTTTCTTTTATTGATTAATTACTTGCCTATTGTATATGCTGGTATTTATGGGTGAGTTACATTATGATCTTATAATTAAATAAATTCAACTTTTTTTGTGAAATTTTCAACAAATTTTGTTGCTTTATATTTCTGATTACGCATACGATGTTTACAGATTTTGTTGATTCTTTCGTTAAGAGTAGTTTAGTTAAAAAAAGGCAACGAAGTCTAGTAGTTTAGTTAAAGAAGGTAACGAAGTCAATAATCTTTTAGTAAGTTTTCTGATTTAATGACTTGTCATCGGCAGTTGTAAATTTAGTAATTTTGAGTTAAAGATATAAAACTCTACTTGAAATTGCGATAATTTTATGTAATTTTAAAAGTAAATATTTTTTTAAATATTTAATGATATTAATTTTTAATAAAATTTATCTATCTATTATTTCACTGATGTTTAATATATAATAGTTTTATATAGCATCAACTGTAATTAAAAAATTACCTCACTTTCATACTAAATGAAACTTAAGATTAGTGACGGATCATAATCCAATCTGGAGACTAGCAAATCTTAATCAGTATGAGGAGAGATTAGCAGAGCTATTGGTTCAAAGGAAAGAAAGAAAAGAAGGAATCCTTCATTGGATTTTTCTTTTTCCCATAACGTGACAACTAACCCCACTACCCAATGACAACCAACCCCACTACAACATGATAAGACTAGTAACGCATAATATTCTATATTTCATTTGGTTTACATATTCTTATTTTTCTCGTCCTTTCTTTAAAATAAGAAGAAATTGGACATATTTTAAATTGAACCCACAAAATATATTATTGCAACAAGACAAAGCAACAAGCTTAGAAAATGAACGTGGAGAACAAAAATGAAACTAGTGTTGTTCATTATATAAGTAAAATTCCAAATGTACTGTGTTTGGTTTCGGTGACTGAATAGAATCAAGATCTGGAATATATTTGTTTTGACAGAAAATAAAAGAAAAAAACTGAGAAAAGTTTATTGAATGTAAAATGAACCTTTTTCTTATTGAAAAAGGAATGACACAACTCAGTACTTATATTAAGAATCTAATCAAAACAAGCTATAAATATCTTCAAATCTTTTTCTAGATTTACGGAAGCTAATACAAAATTTAGCTAGCTAACTAGTTATAATAGCTAGCTTGCACAATTCAATTTTAAACTAATCAAATTCTTCTTCTTCAACCGTAAAAGATAACTACAATATAGCTGCTTGAACTTGCTGAGTTGGCAGCTCAACTTGCATCAATTTTGTTACTTGAAGTTGCTGAGTTGGCAGCACAACTAACATTAGCTTTCTTCATTTGAGCTTGCCTGACTTCATCAACTTCTTTTCTTGAACTGAACTACTTAACCTAAACATCCCACTCAAAGCTAAATGGTCTTCGAAAGACATTTAGCTTAAATCGAAAATAAGCAAATCAAGGAAATAGAAGTGGCTTGGTGAGAACATCAATAACATGCTTACCACTAGAGATATATTTGATATTTAAAAACTTGCTCAAAACACGATCTTGAATATAATGAACATTAAGTTCAATATGCTTGGTACAAGAATAAAATACAAGATTTTGAATAATGGGATGCAATAATGAGAATACCGCACTAATAGGAGTTGAGAGAGGAAGTAAGGAGATTTCTTTGAGCAGAAAATGCAACCATGCTAATTCAGCTTAAATTGCTACCAATGCCCTATAGTCAGATTCTATGCTGAATCAAGCAACAACTTGTTGCTTCTTAAAAGACCAATAGGTTATCTTATTTTTAAGAAAAACATAATATGCTCCTATAGATTGTTTGTCATCAAGGTCATAGCTTTAATCAGCATCCAAGAAGGCTATGTGCACATGCCTTCTAGATATGAAGAATTGAAGACCATAGTCACCAAATCTTTACAAATACTTAAATAACCTTCTGCAGGCAAGCCAAAGAGCATTAGTTGGTGAAGAGAGAAATTGATTTAACCTATTTATAGCATAGGAAATGTCAAGTCTAGTTATAATGACATATTGTAGGTTGTCAATAAGACTTTTATACATAAATAGATCTGAGAAAGCATTGCTAAAATCTTAAGTGAGCTTTTGACTTGATAGCATTAGAGTATTATAGAATTTGTTATTTGCCATTGTCTTTAAGTAATAGATCATTAATGTACTTGGTTTGCGACATGTGAATCCATCTTTAATTTTTTTAACTTTGATCCCAAAAAGTGGTGAAAGTTATCCAAATCTTTTAAAACAATAGCTTTATTAAGTTGCTGAATAAACAGCTCAATTTAAGATGAATTAAAACCAACAACTAAGATATCATTAACGTAAATCAAAACTAATGATACATTAATTGATGAGTGCTTAAAAAATAAAGAAGAATCTGTTTTAAAATTCATAGAGCCTAGTGAAGTAATGAAAATCCTCAGTTGAACTGATAAATCCCTCTAGATTATGCATAAACTTGCTTTAGTTATATCATCATTTGAAAAAGCATTATTGATGCCCAGTTGCCTGATTGACTAGTTCTTCATTACTATAATGTTGAGAAGGACTTTTACTGTAGATGCTTTAACTATAGGACTAAAGGTGTCTGAAAAATCAACATTAGGAGTTTGATGAAACTCATTGGTTACAAGCCTAGCTTTATGCTTTGAAACAAACCCATCAATATCATACTTCAACCTAAAGACCCCAATTGTAACTTACTATTTTCATCTTAAGTGAAAGAGGAACTAGAATCCAAGTTTTGTTATTTTGAAGAGCTGCAAGTTCTGTTTATATAATTGTTATCCACTAAAAGCTAAGTAAGGTTTCTTTCATTGTATTTGGAACATTTGCAATACATTGAGTGTGAAAAAGTTTGGGCTTAAAGACTTTACATTTTGCCCTAGTAAGCATTGTAGTGGTGGTTGTAGCATTGTGTTGATATAATTACTTATCGTACAAGTGAATCAATGGGTTGATAATTAACCAAGTTAGTAGTAGAATTACAAGTAG
Source organism: Khaya senegalensis (assembly GCA_032402905.1). NCBI lineage: Eukaryota > Viridiplantae > Streptophyta > Magnoliopsida > Sapindales > Meliaceae > Khaya > Khaya senegalensis. Next base: position 5,061,402 of record CP135553.1, on the reverse strand, counting down.
AAGATACCTAAAAAGCATGAGGTGATGATGATGAGTATGGTTTTGAGTATGGCAATGAATTGCTGGCACTACTGTTGTTGAAGACTAAAAAATGTGTTATAAAAGGAATAAAATAATTAAGTGAAAAACAAAATTATGAAGAAGATGTAAAAGTGAATGAATTGGAGGCTACAGAGAAACCAAAGGCTATCTCATAAAAAATGAAATGGCTTACAACATAATCGATGCCTATAAAGAGATAAATACATTTATAAACCTTATGTAAGGAATAATAACCAAAAAAGATGTATTTTACAGACTTAAAATCCAACTTCTGTTTACTACAACTTCTAAGAAAAGTAAAATAAAAACAACCAAATAGTTAAAAGAAAGGAATAATTTGGAATATGTTGAAAAAGAATTTCAAAGGGTGACTTATTACTTAACAATTAACTAGATAATTTGTTGATCAAGAAGATAGATGTGTAAAAGGTATCCCACTAGTATTTTAAAAGTAAATTTGCTTAGGAAGGCAATGTGAGATCCAATTCCACCATATGTCTATGTTTTTTCATCATTACTCCATTTTGGTGGTATGTATGAGGGAAAGAAATCCTATAGAGAATTCCATACTATTTGAGAAAAGAAATGAGTTCTTTGAACTCCATTCCTTCATCAGTTTGTAAATATTTGATGGATTTAGAAAGCTACTTGTTAAGTTGTAGTTTGAAAAACCTAAACATTATTATAGCTTCTAATTTTAGTTTTAAAGGAAATATCTAGTTGTATCTAAAGAAATTGTATATAAAACTAATGTAGTATCTAAAATCATTTCTAAAAAGGGATGAAAAAGGTTCCTAGAGATCTACATGAATAAATTTTAAGAGTTCTGATGTTCAAATTAGTGAAATAGGGAAATACAATATGTCTTTGACCATATTTGCATGCATCATAAAATGAAACTTGTTAATCTTTATTGAAACTAAAAAGATGCTTACAAACTATGAATACAAACTTTAAGGTACTGTGCAAGGATGACCAAACCTTTTATGCAAAATGAAGATTGAATTTAAGAAACTTATAGTAAAACCTGTAAAACATACTAAGTTTTGCTTACAACATTGACTTTGTTAAAATTGGAAAGCATTACTAACATGACTTTGATGTTTTATATAAACAATTGAATATAGATGAAGTTTTAAATTGAGAAACCAAACATGAGAAAAGTATGGATTGAGGTACTATATGCTTGTTTATTTAAGCATTTTGACTTGACTTGGTGGTGAAAAGTAGTAGTGTATATAGGCTTATCATAGCCATACCTTTCAGTAGCAACGCCCTTTTCTTCTTATCCCTAATGAAACAAAAATTAACATAAAATTTCATAATAGGTTATTATCAAAAATCAGCCTTAAAATACTTATAAGTTTCTTTGTAATGCCAATAACACATAACATATCTATAAAAATGATTTTATGCTTTTGGGAAGGAGTAGATGATGAATTGCATATTGGATTCATAACGACAACGTGAAAAATTTTTAAACTTTTACCATTGCCTATGATAAGTTTATCAATACTTATGAATTCATCATGCATTAATAGGTTTTGAACATCATTTGTTAAATAAAGTATTACTCCATTATTAATGCTCCATCTTGCCATATATATGCAACTTTTGATCCATCATTTATTGGTTAATAATATTGTTTCTTATACACTTGTTGATGCTAAGGAGATGAAATAATATAACCTTTATTGAATTAGTAGAACATGCAAGAGTAATGTGATCTAACTTAAAACACATGTAATAGGTAGGCTTGTTATTACCTTGACCTCTATTAATTTTTCTTTCACCTAAATATCTGTTGATATATGCCCTAAATTCAATAGTATTTTGGATATTTGGCATATTTGTTTTGTGATATTTTTTAATTTATATATCATTTAATTATTTCATTCTTACGTATTTGTGTATTTAATAAATATAATAATATCCTTAAAATAGTAAGTTCAATTAGTTAGACACTATTATTAAATGTCTTTAATTAAGTATTGTTGTAAATAAAGTAACAATAAAATATAGAGATTAGCATGTGTAATGACTAGTAACAATATGTGTGTTATGATATAAAATATCAAGTTAACACATAGGTATATATTAGTATTCTAGTGTATTGAACCGACTCATCATAAAAAATTTACGTGAATCATTATATGAATATCATATGTGATTCTTATAGTGATAATAGTGTATGTAATCCTTAAACTTGAGATCACTATAGTTTTTAACATAGAGAATGACATACTTTGATATTTTCAAATGTCATCTGTAATAAGATAGATTATAAAAGAAATAATCAAATATGTTATAAGTTGTGTAAAGGGATGCGTGTGATCAATATATAATTTATTTTTCTTATATAATGAAAGTGATATTTTGAGTTTTTTGATTGAGTGAGATTTGAAAATGCATGTCTATACTCAAATAAGTCAATATGTGATATTGACTTTATTTGATAGAATAATTCTACTCAGGATATCAAAAAAATATAAAATTGAATTATAAGATAATGACACATTACATGTCTTGTGTTCAATTAAGATATTTAGGATAAAAGAATTGAATTACACAATAATATTGATCATGGATAAAGTGATGTCAAATCACTGATATTCTCGTCACTTTGGTAGTTATGATATATTGCTAAATATCATTCATTACTTATAACATTAAAATTAGAATTTAGTATTATTGACAATGTTATGAGAACTTATTGAGTCGCACATTAAGATTGGTAATAATATATATATATATATATATAATGCTAAATAGGTTTAAGATTCGTTGTGTTATTTAGGTATTAATTTTAACTAAACCCATTATATAAAAATTGAACTAAATTTATTTTTATCTATTTTACTAAATAAAGAAGATTTTATAAGAAAACTCAACCAAATAGTTTAAGTCAAAATTAAAGACCTAAAATAATAATATAAATATGTGATATTTGTATTTTAGATATGTGCCTAAGGTTTATTTTTTACATATTTACTTTTTACAAAAAAAGAATGCATAAAAGATCACACACTAAAATCATAGGAGCTAGTACTCTGAATTGTATTTTCGATAGTGTGAATACCATATAGATATTTGGACAATTGATTTGTTTTCGTGGTGTAGCAAAAATTGTTTAATTAGAGGTATGAACATATTTACTATGTTGAATTATATACATATGATAACGCTATAATTTGCTGTATATATCTTGAAAAGTAAATCATATATTTATGTATTTTTTTGCTATATATATGTACTAGTTTACTTACAATAACCCCTTTCTGCTTAAAAATTTCTTGGATTTCCTCTTCCTTGATTTACATAGCTTGCATTTTGAGAACCTTTTTGTCCTTTATAGGCTTGATTATAGTTATAATCTCCTTTATTGTCACTTTCTCTAATATTACCTTGCTTGAGCATAATTTTCTTGGATCTCATAAGCTAAGGCTAAATTTTGTTACTTGAGCCTGCATTGATGATTCAAGAGAATTGAGTAGGCTTTCTGTATATTTATGCTCTCACCTCTCCCATTAATGTATACTATAACTGAATGGTATTCAGATCATAATCCTGTAAGGACATAGAGAACAAAATCATCATCCAATATTAAAGCATTAGCTACTGTTAGATTGTCTGCAGTAGTTTTCATCTTCAAAAGATACTCAATAACTGTAATAGATTCCTTCTTCATCGATCGCAGTTGAAGTCTTAGTTGTAAAACTTTTGCTTTGTATTGTGATCCAAACTATTATTCAAGTGCATTTCACACTTGACAAGATAACTTGCATCCAATCACCAAGCTCAAAGTTGTATCAGGTATGGAGGAGAGAAGCCAACCAAGAAGAAGCTAATCTTTCCTTCTCCATAACACATACTCTGGATTCTCAAGCGTAGGATCATTAATTCCACGAAAGGTATGAACGTATCTCTTACAATTTTTCCTCCATTGATGAAGTCTTCTAGGCCATTGCCTCAGATTAAGGGCAGAATTTGCGACATTCATACAAGGTAATTCATTCCATCGAGCGTGATTGGGATTGCAAAAGAGATTAAAAAACTAGTTGCAGTATTTATATCTAATCAAGACTAGCTATAAATATCTTTTAACCATTTTCTAAATTTACGGAAGCTAACAATACAATTTGTGATTTAGCTAATTAATTAATTATAATAGCTAGCTGGCACAGCTTAGCTTTAAACTAAATTAATTCTTCTTCTTCAACCTTGAAAGATAATAGCTACAATAAATTGCATGAACTTGCTGAGTTGGCAGCTCAACTTGCATCAATTTTGTTACTTGAACTTGCTGAGTTGGTAGCACAACTTGCGTCAGCTTTCTTTATTTGAGCTTGCCTGACTTCATCAGCTCCTTTCCTTGAACTGAGCTGCTTAACCTCAACAAATAGATTTTCGAGTTAGCTAGGAGAAGGTTTTAGAAGACATAGAGTTGGTGGGAGAAATTGTTGGAAGTAGAGAAATGCATTACCAAATAGGCAATAGCGAATTCACACAAATAACACTAGAAGACAGTGTGCATGCCGACGAGAAATTTATATGTTGTCGAGAATCGCATAGCGAAATTTGGAATTCTCTTGACTAGCTTGCAATTTATTAAAATCTGTACCGACCAAAAATGAGAGAAAAAAAAATGTTAAAACAAAGAGGGAGCTTTAGGAATACGACTACTTGGTTGAGATCTTAGTTACCTGGTGGATGTCATGTCACAGGTGGTGGAGCTACAACTATGAGATACTCGGATTAATTTACTAGCTTATAAAAACCTTTAATTGTTAGATTATCAGCTGTAAAAATACTATTTAATTAAGTATATATTGAATGTTTTAAAAAAAAAATTCGTTATGATTAACTGTGTTTCTTGTCAATTTGTGTGTTTACCAGCATACTGAAGAGAGGACAAACATGAACGAAACTACGAATTGTTTTGCTAAATTATAAGCCTCAGATACGCAGCAACAACTATGGCATCTCTTTAACGGCAATACAACATTTGCCTGCGGACAAAAGCACAAACATTTTGCGGATATTATGTTCCAATTTAAAAGAATGAAAAGTCAGATTAACTAACGCAATGGAACCTATGACAGATTGACAGATAAAGCATCTAAATACTATCACCAAAGCCTCCACTGGCTATTTGCATAAAATGTCTGATTATGAATTGCCTGATCATGAAAGAATACAAAATGGAATCTAAATAACTTTTTGCCCCAAATATGCCTTTCCAAACTTGATTGTGCAATTAGAAGGATTATTTTAGCAAAGAATCAAATATTATAACTCATAGCTAATGGCTAAGTGATTGGGAAAGCTATTAGATGTTACATGATTTAAGCTGTTCACTGTACAAGCACGATTTAACAGGATTGGAATTTGATGTTGGCCATGTTCTTATTATCCAAGATAATCAGTTAAATTTATATATAAGACGAAGGAGATAGACCGTTAATAACATTTTCGTTGCAATCAAATACTATTATAACAGATAGACATGTAGACGAAAGAACAATTATATGTCTCAACCCATGTCAACAAATTGTATGCTCGTGGTAATTGCCAGGGAAAATAATAACTTCAAAGGTGATCAATGACATTAGAAACTCAAGACCTATGGTATACTCAATCCGTGAAGCATACATTCATTTTTATTGTAGTAGTTTGATACACTGGATAAATAAATTCCAAGCCACAGCTGGTAATAAGAAAACTTTAGCAATGTTATTCAATTGATTATGGACGCTTTCTTACAATCATACCATTCTGGCAAGAATTTTCATGATATCATCCATAGATGGCCTATGCAGCGGATCATCTTCCACACAAGCCTTAGCTAGAACTGCTAAACATAAAGCTTCTGCAAGAGGGTAATCTTCCTTAAGAGAAGGATCCATGAAACTCCTCAATTGATCAAAACAACCACCTTCATTACCTGATCCTCCCAAGAATCCAATGGAATCCTTCAACAATCTTCCATCCGCGTCTTCTCTTGCCGATAGGAGCTCAAGCAAAACGACCCCGAATGCGAAAATGTCTACCTTATCAGAAGCTGAGCAATGCTGCAAGTATTCTGGTGCAATACAACCCTTGAAAATTGTGGCATTATTATGATTTCCTTTCGAGGATCCAACAGCAGGGCTTGGTCCAATATTCGCAAGCTTTGCTCTCCAGTTCGCTGTAAGAAATATATTTCTACTATTTACACTCAGGTGAGCATAGGCCGGGAAAATACAGTGATGCAGATAGTGAAGACCGGTAGCAACATCGAAAGCTATTTGTGTCCGTTTGTGCCAACGAAGAGAATTGGATGGATTAGACAAACAGTCCCTTAAGCAGCCATTGATAGGGAATTCAAAAACAGCGTATGACCAGGATAATTCACTTTCTCCATAAAAAACACCGTGCAAACTCACAATATTTATGTGATTAATTTTGGAGTGTATATCAATTATCTGTCGAGTATCCTCAAATCTCATCTGCTTGATCATCACTTCAGTATTATCAATCACGCCCTTATAGGTTTGGTCTCCAATTTTGGTAACTTCATTGAAATCCTTTGTTGCTCTCTTGAGCTCCTCCATGCTGTAACTGCACAAAGAGTATTTTATTCCTACCAGGAGATCCGGAGATAAACATGAATTTGCAGAGCTTCTACCAGTTTGAGCAGATCGCGGGGAGCTTCTAGCCGTTGAACATGAAAGTGAAGCAGAGCTTCTAATATTGAATGACTGCAACCTCTCACCCTTCCATTTGTGTAAGGCCTTCACATATAAACCACAAGCAAGCAATGCCAGAAGTACCAAACAAAAACCAACAACTGATCCTACAATATACAAAGTCCTTAATTTTGATTTACTCGTTACCCGAATATTAATTGTTGGAAGAAAGCCAGGAATAGGAGGCTGTGAATTTGCAATATCAACATTTATGACCGGCTCTTTTTTTAGGGGAACCAGAAAAGTTGTGTTTGGATAAATAGTAGGCTTAGGTGCTACAAGGTTAGCTGCACATAAATCTTCAAGGGATATGCCAAATTTCATGCTCAGTAAGTCTGGTCGATCTCCTTCAACAAAAGGGTATGTCACTAGGTATTTCACCCCTTCACTGCTCGAGTCATTATTAGGACAAGCACATTTTAAAGGCGCATGAAGCTTGGAACCAGCCTTAAGAGCACTTTCTTGAAGCTGATTTTCCTCAACAAGTGTGCGCGATTTTAGTAAACCTTCAAAAATCGTGCAAGCAATTTCGGAGTATGTTGTGCTTTCAGGGACTATATAAGTAAAATTAGCCTGAAAAAACTGGCCTGAGCAAGAGCAGTTAACGGGAATAAGAATTTCTCTACCTGGATTGAGTATCTCTGAAGGAGACATAAGATTGTTCAAGTGAAGTAGCTCATTGAACACGTCAGAGTTTAGCTGAAACAAGTGAGTGATATCTGAGAGAGTCTGAAAATGTCCGTTAGCTCTGTAGACAAAGAATGTATGACACGAATTCTGGAAGGAATTGCAAGTGTATCTCGAACCTGAATGGCTAGTATCTTCGGAGCAATCCGAGTAGTCATAATATTGTTGAGCAGAGCTCGAATTGATGTATGCCCAGAAGAGTAACCAGAAATAAATCATGGTTTCTGTTTCCGACATCAGTAGTTGTGCATTTTGTTTAGTGAATAAAAGAAACTCAGCAAACTCTTCAACAAACTATTATGAAGTTTTTGGACATAATAAACTATGAGTATGCTCCTAGATTGAAAGGAAGAATCAGAGGGCTGAGATTATTATATTAGACTCTGGTCTTTGACAATTTACAGCTACTTTGATTCCAACAGAAAAAGACGTACAAGATGAGATTTGAAATTACATCAACAGCCGGCCGGCCAATATGTGCTCGTGGCCAGTTAAGAATTAAATAGAGTAACCATTTTGAATATTTTCTACTTTGTAATTTTCCAATCGTGAGCCTTCCACCAATGATGTAGGCCTTAAAATAATATTCAACATGCTCCATTAGTAGAAAAGCAAGGCCTCCCTTTCAATGCTTATTTCCATTGTGAGTCGAACTCAAGACCTCCCGCTTTACTATACGGGGAGTGTCATTTTAGTAATAAATTATTATGTTTACTGTGACACAGCGATTTATTTCCCTCTCGCTTTGGCTTTTAACAACATTCATTCTTCTAAAATTTCGGTAATAACGTGTTAAGTAATTTAAGAAATTTGAGAGTAATGGGTATAAAGAAGTTTTTGTGGAGTGTTATGTCAGCAAGTTGTTGACTGCCGTTGCTGTTTGTATTGAGTTGCTTTGGGCATGCTCGAAAATGTGAAATATTTTTGGCAGCATCAGAGCCCTTCTTACGAATTTATCTTCTCTTTATATAGATTCTGAGGAGGCAGTTGTGAGTAGTTGATCTGAAAATATCTTTCTTGTTCTTAGGTGATTATTTGAGTAGTGGACAACTAAACTTGTTCACATGTAACGTGGACCTTCAAGCACTGCTAAGTTTTCAAGTTCTAGGTACATAAACAGTTGAATCGTTGTTGTGATAATTATTATTAGTACAGGCATCTATGCCTTGTACTCAACCCTTGTAAATTATAGGGATTACGGTACCAGGGGATTGGCAGACTATGGGAGTAACAATAACTAAAAGTTTATTATGACCCGTCAACTGTTTACGACGCACTAATCTATCACATTATTAATTATTTAAATAATCAAATCATTACAACCCCTTAATCTGTTTACTACTCAATTAATAAACTGTTGGTATTATTTGAATCCCACGACTCGTTTATTATTTATTAAGTTATAATTTTTATTTTTATTTTTATGTATGATTCATAATATTTTTTATATAAAATAAATTTAATAAATAAAAAATAAAATATTAAGTTTAATTTAATATGATAATAAAATTATAAATATATACTATAATTAATAATAAACATAAAGCTCAAATAAAGTATGTATAGACAATAAACTATAGTAGTTTTATGTGGGTTAACAACTTATCATATTAAAGTTAATAAATTTAAAGATAATATTAATCAAATTATTTATATAATTAATTTTTTTAGTGTTTCAATTCATTAAAGTTAGTAAATTTGGAAGATAATATAAATAATTTATTACAAAAAATGTGCATTGTTATATTTAGTTATTTGGATGATTTCTATGATATTTCTTCAAATTATTACTGAAATTTTATATATTTTTAAACTTTAATGTAAAACTTTATATGTGTTGTCATGTTACGTTTTGTTTATGTGTTTTATGTATTGATTTTTTTGTGTTATATTACATATTAATTAATTATTTTTATGATTAGTTTAATTAATTAAGCTGATAAAATTTATATTATACAATTAATCAAGTTACACTGTTTGGCAAGTTGATCAATTAATATACGAATCGATGGGTCATGTCATGTCAATAACATGATTATTTGATTAGTAAAGGATAATCCAGTCGTGCTTAATCACTCTTTTATTAAACAGTTTAAATCTGTATTTATCCATTTTGACATAAACAACAAATAAGTCCCGTTTATATCAGTATAAAATTTATTTTAAGGTTACTTCACACAACATAAACATAACTCATTTACCATAATTGTCATCCCAACCTTGTAGTGTAAAATAACTAGCATTTATAGTGGCAAAAAAGTAATTAGGTTAAAAGAAATTAATTAAATTTTTTCTAAATTTTATTTATAAAAGTACTATGAGTTTTAAAAGCAATTTATAAGTATTTCATAGATTTTATTATTGCGGATGTAATAACATAAACAACTAAAATGCACTGACTTTTGAATAAAATTTATACATGATGTTTGTCTCTTATATATGCAAATGATTAAATTGTGTATAAATGTAAATAAAAATGATTTTTACTCAAGTGTTTACCTTTAATAAATAATAATTATTTTTTTAACAATCTTTATATATACTAATTTTATAGTTTATAGTTTTTTTTTTTTATTTTACAATCTTCAATAATTTATGGTAGAAGTATGTATTCACAGAAATTAAATATATATATATATATAAGTAGAAAAAGTATAATAAAAAGAAAAAAAATATTATCTAAGTTTGAATGATTTTATTTTCCAATTAGAGTAGTAATTTAATAATAATTTTAAAATCAATTTTAAATTTGTATGTTTATAATAAAATATATTTAAAAATATAATCATTATGAAAAGCAACTCCTTCCATACTTCTCAAAAAACTGTAGGAGAGGTTGTTTCCCTAAAAGTGTTTTTGTCAAACACTTAAAAATTGTTCAAATTACTTTTGACTCTCCCAACAATAATCTTAAAGTAGCTTTAATACTTCATTCAGTATTTAATGACTTTTAAGTTAAATTGTTATGCGACAAAAGTATTAAAATTTTAAAAAAATTATAAAAATATATAGATTTCACTAAAAATTAATTTTACTAAATATATTTCTGAGTTTATGTTAAAAATACTACAATCTCGAACAAAGTTTAAATGTTGTTCTAGGAACATCAAGCTTACGAGGAGATTTAAGGAATAATAGTTCATGTTAGCCCAAGAACAATGATTCAAAGGAGCAGCCCACTAACTTAAGGCGTATATTTGCCATGTGAGCAATGAATGACATGGAAAATAACTAACATAAAAAAACTAGAAAAACTGTTGTTCCAGCAATAGATTCCATATCTATCAATGAAGGAAAAGGCAGAGGTTTTTATGTTACTTAGGTTCCCCCCCACTCTAAATTCTAGTGTGAGTGTTTGTGTGCGAATCAGTGTTTTACTTCGTTCTTATATCGAGTGTGTTACGATTTCATCAATATAAACATAAGCACTTCAAATTATTTTTCTCTTCATTCATAACCTTTAACTAGAAAATAAATAAACACCTCATTAAAAATTTAATAATTTATTTTAATATCATTAAAAATCTAAGGTTATGTTTGTTTTTAGTAAAAGAAAGGAAAGAGAAAAAGAAAGAAAAAGGAAATGAAAGAAAAAAAGTAACGAATATATTTTTTTATTTGTTTTATGAATAGAATAATAAAAATAATAAATTTTATTATATTTTATTAAAATAAAAATATTTTTTATATTAAAATATAAAATAATTTATATATTTAATATTTAAAAAATTAATTAATTTTTTATTTCAATTCTAATT
>CP135553.1:5017151-5045605 GCA_032402905.1 Khaya senegalensis | reverse complement strand
AATAAATATTATATTTACTTATTAAAATAAAAATAAAAAATAGAATAAAATCAATAAATCTTATGAAATAATAATGAAAATTTGATTCCTATCAAAAATTGAGAATAAAGAAATTTCTATTTTTAAAATTAACTATTTTTTTCTCACCCAATAATTTAATATTTTATTTTATCTATTATTTTAATTAAAAATATAAAAATAAAAATATAATAATTAGTATTATTTTTATTCATATTTTTATAGTTATTATTAATAAAATAAATTTTAAATAATAATAATAATAATTATTATAGTTAAATAATAATAATAAAATAATAAAATTTAACTAAAAATATTTTAATAATTTAAAATAAATTTTTTATTTTTATTTTATTTTTTAAATTAAAATAAATAATTTATTTTAATTTTAATTTATTTTAATTACGAATAAATCAACGTATTGTTTATATTATTAAACGCACCATTTATATTATTTTTTCAGCGGTATCTCGTTTTAGTACGGAGGTAGTCGCAAAATCGGCCAGACTTAGTGTTTCAATTTTCGCGCCAAGCTACCAAAACCGACAAAGTGCAGAGCAGCCAAGGACTATTTTGTCATTTAGTGATGCAAGGATAAAACCGGAAATCCACAAAACGTCATTGTCGTTGCCTATCTCGAGCCAATCACGGCACAAGATCACCGTCTCACACCGTTAGCATGCGTACCGAAGCAGAACACATTACACACAACACAACATAGCGCAAATAACATACCACCATCTCTTTGGCATCTTATTTCTTCATTTTCTCGGAGAATTTCGTGTCACTCATGATTTTCTCGCAGTAACCCAACTAAACAGCCTCATTCTTACTTTCACCTGAAAACTTAAATCCTCTATCGACGTTTTATATGCAGGTCAGCCTAATTCTATTTCGCAAGTTCGTTCTTCGACAATTAGACCGATTAATTTATTCATAAGTTCTTGATATTACCAAATTAGGGTTTGGTTTGAGATTCATGTGGTTGTATAAGTAAATGTGTTTGCGAATGTTGTTGATTTTGTTGAATTACTTTTGTTGATGGTGTGAGTTAGGGTTTTCAAAGGTTCAAGCCGTGACATTGTTGCAACTGGGATCTTCTCAAGTGATTTTTTAGTTTAGTGATTTGTGGAGTCTTTGGTAAGTTTGAATATATTTAAGCTTTTATTTTTACTGTTATTGTTATTTTTATGTTGATAGGTTTATTATGATTCTGCATGTACGTTGTTGCAAATGCATGCGTACTAGTGATTATTGATTGAGCTTCACAGAATAATTTATGCATGTGTGTATTGAATGCATAGCTAGGAATTTTATTGCTATCAAGAATTTTCCACTGTCAGTTGATTGAACAAATTGATGCTTTGGAACTCTTTTTATGGGCGCATTAGATGTCATTGTCATTCAGTTAATAGTAGAGATGGATTTCACTGGAATAAAGAGATTAAAAAATGATGCCAAAATGCTATTATTTTATTTTTGAATTGGATTTTGAAGTTGATGTTTGCTCAGAAAATCAAATCCTTTCATTGGTTTTCTTATTAGAGTTTATAATGAATTATAATTTCCTTACAGCAGAAGGGATGGCAAATGATACTCGATCTAGTCGCAAAATTAAGGACGATGAAAACAGTATCTCAAAAGGGAGGCACACTATTGGGAAAGGAGTGAATAGTTCAAGCACTGAAAGTCCAGATATATCAGGTCTAAGAAGGTCATCTAGGGAAACATCATCGTCCAAGAAGAATTTGACTCCAGAAGCATCATCATTGAAGAAAAATATAACTTTGGAAACAGCATTGTCGAAGAAAAATATGATCCAAAGTCCTTCAAGTACTCGGAAGTCTGAGCGTCTTGAGAAGCGGATTTCAACAACTCCTCCAGTTCAGAAGAAGTCTGAGAGAGTTGAGAAGCAGACTGTGTTGACCCCATTAAGAAGATCTGAGAGGGGTAAAAAGTCCTCATCACCCAGTTCTTCAGGTTCAAAGAAGTCTGGTAAAAGCCTGGGCTCATTAGATATGAAACAGAAAAAAGAGAAAAAGGAGAAAAGCGTGAAGCAGTTGACTATGGAAACCAAAGAAGTTAGTGACAAAAGTGAGAATCAGGATGTGGAATGTGTCCAGGTGGGAAAAAGGCGAATGGATGCACGTGCTTATAGGGCATTGTTTAAGAGACCAAAAAAGCTTAAAGCTACAGGTAATATGGTATCTTATTTCTCCCTTTAATATTTTTATATGACTCTCGCTTACCATCATGCTCTTTCTAGCTAGAATGATTGTGAAGACTGAATTATTGTGAAGACTATCACATAATCAACAATGGAAGCTACATTATGAGCCATTGATATTTGTAGCTATGACTAAGAAATGCACCTTTTGTTTGGATGTTTATGCACCATTGCTTTATAGCTCTTGGAAACCTATATTTTTGTAAAATGATGAGTTATTTTCATTTGAAGAATCATTCTTATACTTTACCAATTCTTATACTTTACCACTTCACTTATAGATCATAACAAGGAGCTAAAACAGATAGAGAAGTCCTCTCAGGGATGCAGCGGTAATTGCCAACATGACAGTTCTAAACAAAGTAATGGTATCTTTGAAGGCAATAAAAGCAAGCAGGAGGATTTGAGAGAAAAAAATATCACAAGTTCTTGTGAAATAACAATGGAGGGGTCCAATGCTGAAGTAAATGAATCCGCAAAAGGAACATCCAAAGATGGGGATTTTATTGAAGTTTCTGAGAGTGATGTGATGGCCAGAGAGATAAGTAATGATGCTGAACAGCCACAGGTGAATGTCTTTGTGAAAGACAATTTGCGGTTGCCAGAATTGCTAGACGATATGGTGGAGGGAGGAACATTTGATGCTGATATTAGTTCAGAAAGGGGCCAAAATGTTACGTCTTTGAAAAGAAAAAGAAATAAAGTGGACATGGTTTCTGATGCTTCTGCTGTGATTGCAAGTAAAAATACTTGTGTCTCGCATGCTGAAGTTGCTACTTCATCACCAGCAAAGTTTGCCGAGATATGTGCCTCTTGTTCAAAGAGGCAAAGGTACTGGATCATTTGAACGTCATTTTGCTTCATTTCTCTGGGGCCTAGTTCATTTAAATGCTTTAGAAGTAATTAATTGATGTTCTGCTAACATTATCTCCAATAAAAGAAAACTCGTAATGATACTTTCTTGAGTATATTGTTAAATGTTACAAAATCTAAAGGGTCTGGCATTTGTAGTATCTTGTGCCACTCTAATCACATTCACTGTGCATGTTTATTCTGTTCTGCTTTTGGATTGAAATTTGTAGAAGTGAGGTCCTGCATTTTGTCTGATGGTTTCTGTTGGCCGAGATCTTCAGTTCCATCATTCATGCATTGTTGATTTGGAGTTGCAATTTTGGTTTTTTTATATTTTCTCATTTATTTATTATTGCAAATACATTTTTGTTGTATTTTATGATATCATTGTGCTGCTGGTATTTTATGCATAGCTACTGCTTCAATATTGAGAGGAGGATGTAGCTTCTTTCTTTAATTAGTAGAAGGTGATGTCCCTTTTTGAACGAATGTAGAAATATGAGTTTGTTGGGTTCTGCTGTAGTGGCAATGAATTACCAGAGTTAGGTTTTTTAGTTTAATTATATAGAGTTTGATTCAAGAAAGAAGAACTACTGCATTGATAGTCTAATTTGCTTTCTGCTTGTAGAAAAGTATGATGAATATACTATTGTCCCAAATATCTACTCTGGATTCTACTAAACTACTGTTAGAAACGTATCTTGTAGTCCCCTTGGGTTGGTATTGCCTCTCATAGAATTTGGCATATTTAGGTCGAGGAAGTCTCTTGTCTTTGATCTGTTGATTGTGTGATAGAAACATGATTTTAGTGTGATACTGTTATTGTCAGTCCAAAGCATTGAGCATTCTATCTTTTGTTCCAATAGAAAGGAAAAGATGTTGTGGGGTTTGTGCATGAATATGGTGACTTGCTCTTCTAAATATGGATGAAGCTCTATATATGAGGAATCGTAACTATAGATAACCTAATGAGTGTGCTGATCTTCTAGAGATGATTGAAGGGGTTTCCTTCACTGATATGGTGGAAGATGGAAGGGTTTGGGTCCTAAGATTTCGGGAAACTAATCTGGCAAATCTTTTTCTAAAGTCTCAATAGATAACTGTGGTTCCCTTTTTCGAGCCCTTAAAGGAGAATTGGAGGAATTCCGAGTAAGGAGCAAGTTATGGCAAGGTGTCTTTGAAAAATCAACAACAATAATGTTATGCAAGGTGTCTTTGAAAAATCAACAACAATGATGTTATGCAAGGGAAGTATTTTAGCAGTATTTTATCCCCGCAACGGGGTTATATGTGCATGAGAGATGATAAAACGGTCTCAATTTTTTGCATGTATGACATGGTATTCTTTGCAGCTTTTGGTGTAACCTTATTCCTGTTGTGCTTCTTTTCCTGAAAGGTGTTCCTCCTTTAGAAAGAAGAAGAAGGCCTTGGTATCTTCAGATTTCAAAACAGTGCCTTTCTTTTTCGTTGAACACTTTGGGGAAGCAGTAATGTTATACTAACTTTGCAGCTTAGGTATTTTAGGGGGCAGCTTCCAATTTTTGTTTTCCTTTTCTGTATAGACAACTATTTTGGTTTTCTCTGTTTTTGAATTTTTGTTAGTAGTTTCGAAGGTCGTAGTACAGCCAATTCAGGGTTTTATGGTGCTGAGATACTGCACATTGTTACAATTTTATGGAGATTACCATTTTGTTGTTCATGTTGTTGACTCATTGTTCACTTCTTTTACATCCTCTACAATTTTGTACGTTTTCCTACTGGAAAAAGATTGCACAAATGGAAACATGTTATGTGTAAATTTCTACAAGATGGCAAAAAGTTTAGCTATGCTATGTATAACACATTTATGAAATTGACATTATTGTGTTTTTACCCATGCATTGCTGAAATGATGATAGACATAGGATATGAAAATTTTGTCTCGATAAGAAAGTAGGGTATCATTGACTAAGGAATGCGAATGAAGAAGGATCTTTTGTAATGAATTCGTGCACAACAAATTCCTGTTAATTGTCTAGTATGAGGGCTGTGTTTGGTCAGTTGAAGCCTTGAAGGTGCCACTGATTGGCATGGTGGCCAAAATGGATATGGATTAGGGCTGTAAGTAATGATGTGATTGCAAAGGATTTTGACCTAGATGGACTTAAATGATGAAACAAGATTTTAGTTACCTACGAAGTTGAATAAAGTTTTTGTTATGAAGAGTTGCTTTTGTTAAGCAAGAGAATTGTTGATTGGACTTCTGAATGTTTGTGGTGAAAAGTAGTTGTTGACTGTTATCAGGGGATGTTGTTGTATATCATCAGCTGTAAAGGAAATTTAAGGTTCCAGAGATATTACAGAAAGCTGGGGTCAAAATTTATGTATAAGAGGTTAAGTATTGAGTATCAATAGCTTGAAGGAGACTGCTTGTGGGTGAAAAGTGCAAGTAGTAGTATATAGATTGATAAAAACCAAGAGGTAGAGAAAGATATAGGTAATATTAATTCTACTACAGCTTTGTTACCAAGTAAGCTAGATACGTACTTTATGTATATACTCGATCATGCGAAATTGCCTGGATTATCCATATCTTAGAAACATAACTGAGTAGCTTAAACCATACCCTAAGTGAGGTATCCCTCTATCATTTAGCAACTATATCAGGACTCAGTTGGTAAATTAATGGGCCCTCTTGAGGTTGCTTCCACCATTGTTCTTTATAAGTATGCTCAAAGGGTTTTGTTTCTTATGTAGTTGTGCTGCACTACATCTTTATGCTAGTTTCCTTATGATGCAAATATATAAATTGTCTGAAAAGATGAATTATGGATTATCCTTATCATTTGGTCTTGTCACATTTTGATGTCTTTATTGGTTTATTTGAAGTATGGATAAAAGCACCTTAGATTGTTAAATTAAAGCTGACTACTAACTTTTTTTGTAATGGTAGGTGTATTTATTTATTTATGATTTAGGAAAATATAAAATTTATTTATAGATTGTAGACTTTCTAGTATACAGTTGTAATATTATCACACTTAAGACTTCTGGAAGAGTTTTTTTATTTGTGCTAAATGTATTATGCAGGGTTGACAGCGAATCAACAAAGCAGAAACTCTGTTCTTGTCTCCCAAGATCAAAAGAAAAATCAAACAGTGATTTAAGTGTTGCCTCTATTTCTATGGTTGGTTGGACTCTCTTTCTTTTATTGTTTTCCCTTTTCTTTGTGCTAACCATTTTTCTTTGTCTAGTTATTAGGTGTCTTATCCTCTAGGTTCCTAGTTTTAGATCTTTAGTGGACAGTTTGTTCACTTTTCTGTAAGTCCTTTTTTAATTTATAAAACTTTGTTTTGTTTCTGCTCAAAAAGCTGTTAAGTTTATTTATTTCCTTTAAGATGGAATAATCATATATTTTAATTGAAACTCTGTAATGTATATTAACACTTTCTTGGTGTAGATAGGAGAATAAATTGAGCAGATAAAAGCTAATGTTCTTTTCTATCTATTTCTTGGTTGTGGTGCTTTTACATGGTTTTGTGTCTTGCTTTCCTTGTGACTAATGTGTACCAGTTAATTTGTAGATTTTCTTCCATTTTTCTGCCTAATTAGCAGCAGATTTGTATTGTTGTATACTCTTTTTTCTGGTTAAATGATAGTGGCACCCATCTTCTTATTTTTTCTTCAGTAACTAGTTACTGTGGCAGCCAATGAGCTTTTAAAAAGTGAGGAACTAAGCTTCTTTGTTTAATCTAAATCCAAAATTTTCTTATGGTTGTTGAAAAGCTCACTGGAAGTCTGGTGTCCTGTCAATGCTGGATGTTGTAGTCAAGTCCTTTTGGAATTGCCTCCTGTATTAACCTTTACTCTCATGGTACCCTTTCTCTAAATTAATTCAGATGTACTTGTTGAGTACCGAGAAATGGTAAGGCTTAGTGCAGGACTAAAATTGATTTCATGAGTCACTGGAATTCTCTCTTTCTGCCAAAATAAGAATCCTAGTTCTCTTCAAAGATCTATGCTAATTTCTGTGTGGGTTAAGTAAATAGACTTGTGCCAAATTGATTTTTTTGGTGGGGGTTTGGGGGTTAGGTAAGAAACAGGAACTGTACTGGTGAGATTATTATAAAAAGTGGACAGGAAGTCCATGGTAGGCTGCTGTATCTAATATTTCTCATTGGTGAATTGAGTGAGCATAAATAACTAAATCCAACTGCCAACACTCTGAATCCCCACATGGATCTATTGGAAACTTGTACTGGGTTGTTTGCATTTATCTTGGATGGGTTAATGATCTTATCATATTGTGACTTTCTGTAATGCATTGCATTAGGATAGAGGGGAACTTCAAGCCGATATTACCACAGAACTTGCTGCGAACCACAAGAACCATTTGCAACAGAATGGATTTTATGAAGATATTCCAGCTTATGATGACCAAAACACCTGTCTCATCTGCAAGCTTGGCGGAAAGCTCTTGTGAGCAACCCTGTTTTATTAACTTATTTATTTTTGCAATTGTATTTTATTAATTGATTGCTGTGGAAGTTAGGCATAGGCTGGATTATATATTTTTTGCATTTGGATGCCTTAATTTGTACAATATATGAATTTGAGATCTGAAAATTTATTATGGATTTTAATGTGACAGATGTACTTCTGTGGGGGCTGTTTGGTGTTCTTTTATTTTAATCTTCAGAAATTAAAAATGATAGAAACTTAATTGGTCTGGATGCTTTTCATGAATGCCTCTTGTTTACTCAGATTGCATTTCCGGTGGAGTTGCTTAAGTGATTTTTAAGTACATAAAAGATAAGGGCTGATTGAAACTTTATGCTGTTATGGCATATGTGTTGAGTGATTTTTTTTTTCTTTTAACCAGTTATCGGAATCAAGAAGAACTGTAGGTGTGCTATTTACTGATAACAATTCATTGGTGGTACTTGCAGTAACTGCAGTGTTTGTTTATGTGCTACGAGGAAATTTGTTTTGTTGTTGTGGTCTCTCCTATAATTATTATTTTGTTTCCAATTCTGGTGGTTATGGTTCACATCTGTGGAAATTGGGTGAAGCACCATGATTTAAAAAAAGAAAAATCTACAAGATACAAGAGTGATCAAAAGAATGGGAAATAATAGGCAAGAAAACAAAATTCTCAAGAGTTCTACTTTTGATCATGGATAGGTGATGGCTATGAACTCTAATGCTAGACTATTCCCATACAAGCATACCTTCGCAACTGAGTTGAGAGCTTTTTATGTCCATTGTCACATCTCTTAATCCTCACATTTCCTTTTTAAACTGTGGCTAATGTTTGAACACCAAGCTAGGCAAAATGAGGCTATACTATATGAGAAAATTGTATAGACCAACAGTCTGTAGTGATTGAGCAACGCAATAGCAGATAAACAACTGTTTCATGTAATCTTTTCTGTGTGACACCAGCTAATTACAAATGTTTCCCTCATGAAACTCCTAGCTGTAAGAACACAAGTAAATAGCAGGCAGCAAAAATGAAAAACCACTTCAGTAGGAACACCAGCTCACTGCATAATTTTTTTTTGGGTAAACTAGTCGCTTTAATATCTTGTCAATACCTAACAACAATGAGTTTATCAATACCTAATACCTAAAAAGAATGAATTTAAAATGTGTGTTTTGCTTGCCCCTGGCATTTTGATAATAAGTGTTTACATATGCCTTAAATGCTGATTGAAGGAAGATATTTTTACTCTTAGTATTTTGTATAACGTTTACTTTCTATGTGTTTCTAGAAGCTGAATCAACAAATGTTTCAATTAATACATAATACTTGTTACATTGTTAGAAATATTTCATTATTACACCATGCAATAGTATTTTTGTTCTTTTCATCACGTTTCACTGCTTCCAGAATGTTTTTCTCTTATGTATTTTATGTTCAATTCAGATGTTGTGATGGAAAAGGGTGCAGAAAAAGTTACCATCTTTCTTGTCTTGATCTTCCTCTGGAGCATGTTGCTCTTGGAGCTTGGCATTGTGCTATGTGTGTTAACAAGAAAATAGAATCAGGCGTACATTCATTGTCAGAAGGAGTTGAGTCAATTTGGGATGCCAGAGAGGTGGAGGTATCAAATGATGATGGTATGGATGAATATTATATTTTCTTGAGTGGATTGTGAATTGTGTGCTGATGTGGCTTGCAATTGTGGTGCTACAAATAAATTAATCCTTTTCAACTGTTCCCTTCTTTTGTGTATGATTTTTCCTTTAGAATTGAGAAAGCAGAAGGAATATTTTGTTAAATACAAAGGTCTTGCACATGTTCACAACCGTTGGGTCCCTGAAAGCCAACTGATATCTGAAGCTCCCTTCCTTGTTGTGAAATTCAACCAAAAAAATGAGGTACACTATTCCTTTAAAGGATTACCCCCTTAAGATAAAGAGAACTGGAAGGATGTTTTTTCATATAATATAGTGTTTCCCTTGGTAAAAAGTTGCACATATTCTTTAGGTTGTAAGTTGGAAGCAAGAGTGGACTCTGCCACGTCGTCTGGTACACAGGAGATCTTTAATATCTCCCAAGCAGCATAATGAGTATTTTGGAGAGCATGCAGGCCAAGATTCAGATTGCCATTATGAGTGGCTTGTAAAATGGTGTGGTCTTGGTTACGAGCATGCTACTTGGGAATTGGAGAATGCATCTTTTATTAAATCTCCAGAAGGGCAGAGTCTGATAAGAGCCTATGAAAATCGTCTCAAGAGGGCAAAACAAGCTTCTCTATCTAGCAAGGAAAAGGTGCTGTGGACATGTGAATAAATATAATAATTAAATTACGTATAATACATTCTTTTCTATGAATTTGAAAATGTATTTATAATTATTTATGCCATCTGGATGGGAAATTTTTATAGACTGTTCTTCTGATGATTCCTTTTCTTTGCTTATTTTGGTGGCTGGACAATTTTTATTAATTTCTTTTTATTGTTTGTAAACTATGTGCAATTATTGTTTATATTGATGCGGCTGATTGTGCTTTAAAAAGATTGTTTCATTGAATCACCTACCCTGCAAGGATTAAGGAGAAAAGGGTAGTTGGATGAGATTCCGAAGTTTTTGTAGTTGTTTTTTCGTGTGTGTGTGTGTTTATCCTCAGGAATTGCTTGAGTTTACTATGTTCGTCAAGTTCTAAAATAAGGTTGTAGCAACCTTGGTATTCATGAAACTCATGGGATATAATTATCCTAGATAGGTGGTTCCAATGGGTTTTGAATCCCTTACCTTGTGGTTGAATCTAATGGTCTTCTACCACTCAATTCCAACCCGTTGTTGTTGCTTATGTAGTTGTTTACCAATTAGTTATAAAATGTAAAAGTTCTTGAGCTGGACAGCTTGGTCTAGGTTTAGTTTGTAAAAATGTTTAAGTTAATATTTATAATTTATTTCATTTTACATGTCTCATATTAGTGGTTAAGGTTCTGGGCATTGCAAGATGATTTATGCTTGCTCATATTTTTCCCCTTGATTTCCTCACCAACATAATCAACTATCTGCAGGCACAGAAGCGAAAAAGAAATTTTACGGTCAAATTGTCAAGTTTGTCTGCCACTGGTTCATCTGGGTTTGATAATAACCTGGACTTTGTTAACAAGCTTCGTGAGTGTTGGCACAAGGGGCAGAATGCTATTGTTTATGATGACCAGGTGAGATTGATTGTCATACTGCCATTTAGGCCAGAGCCTCTTAATCTGATATTTCAAGGTTCACTGATAGACATGACTGATTATAACAAAAATCTGATTGTTTTAGTAAATAGCTATTTGTATTTGAATACTATTTGAAACAATTGTTCTTTGATTTATTGCAATACTGGGTAGGTTCCGTAATGATTATCCATTTATTTTTGTTTGAACTCATATTCTGCATAACTATAAGGTCTGGCTATCCTGTTTAGATTTTGAGGTTCTTCACTGGCTGATCCTTTTTTTTTTTCTTCTTTTGTGGTCTGTTTGTTCACTTTTTTGTAAACCCTGTACCAATTTCTAATATAATTACAAGTACTTTTTCTTAGCATGTGCATTGATTCTTGTCCCCTTAAATATTTGCTTCTTCAAGGAAAAAAATCAGTATGTGACTGAGACTGATAAATTTAAATCATGTAAGGTATCACGTTATCTATGTTTGGTGAAGGAAAGAACACCAAAATGTTGTGGAAGTGTGCTATCTTGGCCTTGTTGTGGGTGACATGACAAGAAATCAGGGCATTTCTTAAGATAAAAACTGGAGGAACTGTTGATTCATAGGAAAAGATTCACTTTTTTGCTTCTCCTTACCCCTCTACTTCAACGTACTTTCAAGACTAAGGCAATGTTTGGTTTTTAATCTGGAATCTGAATGGATTTAAAATATGAATATATCTGAATATATAAATCTGAATAATTTTAAATAATATGTTTGTATCTTATTCATAAATCTGAATATAATATTGAAAAACTAGTGATTTGACCTATAATATTCTTGTAGGTGATTAGCTAATTTTTATATAGTGGGATATAAACAAAATTTATAAGGGTATTTTTTAAATTACAATTCGGTAAACACTATTCAGATTTGAGACTGCAGTGTTAAGTAAAAAAAATTTAACTTAATTTAATTCAGATGTAATTACCAAGTTTTCAGGGTTAAGTTTGAACAAGAAGCATCTTTAAAACATTTGAATGACTAAAACTGAATTACATTTGGACTTAATACGAAAAAACAAACAGACACTAATCCTTTTTCTTCATTCAGCTTAATGGGAAAGGGATTGTAAGGTGGTCTGGTTAAGCTTTTTAAGATTCCTGATCAGGTTTTAAAGCTGTTTGATTTCCTGGGAAGTTTTAGTTGCAGGGGCTGGGGATTTTGTCTATGTCTAGTTTTGATCAGTGGACATATGGTCTACATTTGTACTTAATTTCTACACAATATATGTTGCTCTGTTGGTTTTAAATGAATACCAGGATATTCCTTCATTAACAGATAGGGAAGCGGCTGAGGGAACCTGTTGTTGGATGAGATCAGTTTTGTATGTTTCTCTTTGCTGTTTTCATATTATTGTTTTTGGGCTGCTGGTCCACCCTCCTATAACTTCTTTCTTTTTATTAAAGTTTTTTATTCCCTACTACAAAGGGATATTTGGAAATTGACAAAATGATTTGTTGATTTTATATATACGATATTTCCTTGCACATTTGATTAGCTTTTCCCCTCTGCACAATATTGGTAATGTCATTTGCTTCAGTCCATTGCCTTCTTAAAGGATTTCAAATGTATTTTTTCAGTTTATTATTTGTGAGAAAGTGATTTTTGATCAAGTTATTTGGTTCATATCTTGGATGTTTTAAAGGATTGTAAATTTATGTTTGCAGTTGATTATACTGTGTTTGCAGCTTTGCTGTTCCTTTCAATGCTAATGTCTTGAGTTCAATGTCTTATTATAAAGGCCTAATTTAAACTCTTACCATCATGTTGTGTACTGAAGATCTGCTTGTTAGTAGATCTACTTGTTAGTATTTCATATGCATTGATTCTCATGAACTCTGTAATTGCAGGAACGAATTGCAAAGGGGATTTTATTTATGTCATCTTTGTTATCAGAAGTTGGTCAGCCTTTTCTCATTATCTCAACTTCCAATACGCTTCATTTGTGGGAAGATTGTTTTTCACGTGTCGCACCATCTGCTGATGTTGTGGTTTACAATGGGGACATAGAAATCCGAAAACACATTAGGACATTAGAATTGTACAAGGAAGGGGGCTGCATAATGTTTCAAGCACTAGTAACCTCGCCAGAAGTTGTAATTGAGGTATAATTGTACAGCTTGCATGTTAATTTAGCTTCTTATGATAAATAAATATTCAAAATTGTCAGAATACATGCTGCAGTTAAAGGAAGCAGTATAATTCTTGTGTTTGTTGAATAATGAAAAGGAAATTGCTACATCATGTAACCGTTATGGGCATGTTTGCTTGACCTTTTGTGGTTTTGCAGGATCTAAGTGTGTTTGAAAGAATAGAATGGGAAACAATGATAATTGATGATTGCCAATGTTCTAAAATTACCTCTCATTTTGAACAATTCAAGAAACTAAGTACGTGTATGAGGCTTCTCCTTGTCAGCGGTCAACTGAAGGTTTGGCTCTTTAATCTTTACTGTATGGATTATTTTCCACTTGTTGGCTTATGCAATGCATATGGGCATTTGCAGGAGAGCATATCTGAGTACTGTAGTATGCTATCTCTGCTCGAATCTTCTGGGGGTTTACATAGGAGTGATGGCTCGATTTTGGATACAAATGAAAATATTGGTAGTTTAAGAGAGAAGTTGTCAAAGTATGTTGCATATGGAGGCAAGTTGGACTCCTCTAGGTTTATGGAGTACTGGGTTCCTGTACACATATCCAATGTGCAGCTTGAGCAGTATTGCGCTACTTTGCTATCAAAGTCTTTGTTACTTTGCTCCCCTTTAAAGCACGATCCTGTGGGGGCCCTTCGTGATATTCTTATTTCTATCCAAAAGGTTGGTTTTATCAATTTTTTTGCATCAATTGCATGAGATTTATGGATGATATAATGCCTGAGTTTATCTTTCATATTTGCGGTTTACTGAATGTTAAATTTAATTTATTAAATTTCTGCTATTGGTGTTACCTTGTGCGGGTGTGGTTATTGACTGTGCAATATTGTTTTTATTTTGTTATGATCTTGTTCCTCTATATCTAGTTCATAATTTGCAATGTAATTCCAATAGCTTATCATAACACCTTGTACTCAGAAATTAGGCTTTGAATCTCATTATTCATAAAAAATTGGAACTCAATCAGGATAACCACATGCTCTTAATTATTTTTAGATTGATTTGATTTTGAATTTTTTTAATGTTGTTTCATTTGTTATAGTATTGATTACTTCAGCACTGTTAGCAATGGCTAAGGGGTAAAAAAATAGGTGTTATGGTTGAATACTTTCTGTTTCCAGTCATGCATTATATGTGATTCTTGGCAGTGTTGTGATCATCCATATCTAGTGGATCCATCATTACAAAGTGTACTTATTAAGGACCTCAACGAGACCGAATATTTAGATGTTGGAATAAAAGCAAGTGGAAAGCTACAACTTCTTGACACAATGCTCTCGGAGATGAAAAGTCAAGGTTTAAGAGTCCTTATCCTTTTCCAGGTACAGGCCTTGGTGACTTATCAGTGAACTTTTGTCTCAATGTGTGTTTTAGCACTTTTTCTTATTATATATTCAGTTGAATAAATGCATTATAATTGTCATGTCAATAATGGATACAGATTTCCATTGGCATGTAGGACTTTGTCTCCTGGAAGTCTTAGTATGGCTGCTCATCTGGTATCAAGTCAATCAGTAGATAACATTATGATAACTAAGAGAAATATAATTGTGTTGATGGAACATTGAAGCTTTACTTCACGAATTAAAAGATTAAAAATTAGTACAAAAGCTGGTGGAATGATAGACCTTGTTTTTGTCTTTGTTATAAATACTATATAATACCAGATAAATTAATAATAGTGAACCAGCAGTCCTCCAAATATCCCAAATAATACAAATAAAAATACCTATATAAGATAAAAACTTAAACCAAACAGCATTTTTATTTGCTAGGAACAACAAAAAAAAGCATTCTTAAATTGATTAGAAACCGATTCCCATAAAGAAACAAGTAACTGAAGTTCATCGCACTGAAAGTTAGTTCCCTCAGCAGCCTCTTCAAAATTTTTCTATTTCTCTCCATCCAACCTAAGAATTGCAAATTCACAATCTTGAACCAGAGGAAAAAAATAATGAAACACAGGAAGTTGGAACACCCAAGAAACTCAACATTTATGGAATACTTGAACCATAATAAGGTGGTTGAATGGTGAATAAATAAATGTTCGATGCTTTCTTAAGCTTTCTTGCACATAACTCACCAATTAGGAGATAAACAAGCCTTTGGTCATTTCAATAGTATCACGCGTTAATCTTTCCAAGAGTCAATGACCTGGATAAAAGCTTGGACCTTTCAAGTGACTGTAGCCTTTCATATCTTTAAAGCTGGTTCAGGGGGTTATTCAGTATTAATATATCTGAGTTTGGTTTTGTTATTATCAAGGATATATTGTGTGGTTTTGTAAGCAAGATCAATGGATGCAGAGGCTTTCCCTTTTATCTTAAAAAATGCATTGATTTATCTCTTGCCATGTCACATACAACGAGACTATGACACACTTCTGCTGTGTCTTGGCACTCTTTCCCATACAAACACGTGCAAATTTTCCATCAGAAAATCTTCAAGAGTTCTTGGAACAGCCCAACAAATTTTAACTTTCTTAAAAAGATTAGATAAATAAGTATAAATTAGCAGTTACAACTATTCTTATGAAATGAAGTCCTATTTAGTTCTTGTAGTGGGTTATTTTCTGTTTGAAAATCTTTGTATTTCAAGAAAGCTTTTGATTCTACAAAGAGGTATAATTATGAGGACAAGAATGGAATTTTATTATTCAAATCGGTGTGTTGGTTTTATCATTGGCAAAGGAGCTTTGAAGAATATGCTCTTCCTAAACTCTGCTTCTGCTTATTTTTTCTTCAAATTTCTTTATCTTTAAGAACTTTTCTCTTTTTTTATTTTATTTTATTTTTTATTTAAGTATATTTTCATTACCACAAGAAGAATTGGTGAGCACAATATTTCTAGGCTGTTTTGTATCACTTGGCCAAGGAGTGTCACAGAAAGTGGTGGTTTCCCAGACCGTTCATGCATTATACATCTGCTCAATGTTATTGGGCTACTTTGCCGGACCACATGTTTCAAAGGGAACTGTTAGTGTGCATAATCAGTAGTTATGTGGTAGTCTAGCTTCACACACTTTTGAGCATGCACCGTCTTAGGGTCATTCTTTCCTCTAGTTTAAGACTTTAATTTGATTGATTGCATTTGAAGAGATTTTAACTGGAACTAAATTGATATACTATTTCTTATAATAATAATAATAATAATAATAATAATAATAATAATAATAATAATAATAATAATAATAATAATAATAATATTTTATTAATATTTTATCTATCTCCTAGGTCATCAATGCATGGGCAAATTGTTTTGCTGTCTTTAATTCCATTACTTTTACTTCATAATTTATAGGAGCACTTTGCCTATATACTTCCCTCCCTCCTCTCTCGTATCCATTAGTTTGTTATTTTACAGGATCCAATTTGCGTGGATACTCTGTTTCTTGGTCTATTGAGCTTTTGTGTATGTGTGTGCACTGTCGCAATGCATTTTATGTAGTTATGGATTCTCATCTTGAGATTCTGTTGACAGTCAGCGGGTGGTGGAAGGGACTCAATCTCTATAGGAGATATATTGGATGACTTTGTACGTCAGAGATTTGGTCCAGATTCTTACGAACGCGTTGATGGGAATGTTGTCCCTTCAAAAAAGCAAGCTGCTCTGCACAATTTTAATAAGGAAATTGGGAGGTTTGTGTTTCTATTAGAATCCCGTGCTTGTCTTCCCAGCATCAAATTGTCTTCAGTTGATACTGTCATTATATTCCATAGTGACTGGAGTCCAGTGAATGACTTAAGAGCCTTGCAAAAGATAACTCTTGATTCAAAGTCTGAACAGATTAAAGTATTTCGTTTATATTCATCTTGTACTGTGGAAGAAAAAGTTCTGATCCTGGCAAAGCAAGATAATACTCCTGATGGCTATATGCAGAATATGAGGCCAGGTACTAGTCATATGCTGCTTATGTGGGGAGCCTCCTATCTGTTCGCTAGATTGGATGAATTTCATAGTGGCAATATTCAGGCCTCCAGTTCCAGTAACTATTTTGAGCAATCACTTCAAAAAGATGTCACCAAGGAGTTCTTAACCATACTGGCTCTGACTGGCGAAGATAATAGCACAAACAGGTTTAATATAATTTTGCAAGTCAAGCTAAATCAGGGAACTTACTGTACTAGTTCTGCATTATTTGGCGAGTCAAAAGTTGAAAGGATGGAAAAAGGGCCTTCACACATTTTTTGGGCAACACTGTTGGAGGGAAAACATCCATGTTGGAAATATTCTTCTGGTTCATCGCAAAGGAGCCGTAAAAGGGTTCAATATTTTGATTATACACAAAAGAAACCAGAGGCTGAGAATGATGAAGTTGTAAAAAAGCAAAGGAAGGTATCCAACAGTAAGGTTAACCTGTCTTCTCTGAAATCTGGACTAGAAGGACAAATAGTTTCAAGCGAGAAGGAAGGTAAATGCACAGACCACTGTTGATTTACATTGTGGCAAGCAGGCCCCAGTTCTTATGAGTTGTTTTTTTTTTAAATTCCCCTAGTAGCTCTCTTAAAATTTTCTCTTATATCTGCAGGAACTTCAGCGCATAGTGATACAATTCATTTGAATTGTGCTTCTGCCTCACCTTTGGTCAATAGTATATCAGAAAGTTCAAGAGACATGAGTTATTCACAAAAGAGTCTTCATCTTCTTTTAAAGCCAGGGGTAGCAAAACTATGTGAAGTTCTACAACTCAGAGTACGTAGCCCATTGGCATTTTAAAGAAATTAGTTTGTAATGTATCTGTCTATGCGGTGGTGTTTATTTTATTGCAGATATGCTCCATCTTGTTTGCTAGAATGATATCATGTTGATAACAAAGTATACTTGGTTATGCCAACCTCCCTCTTCTTTTCTTTTTTCCCCCTTTTGCTAAGAAATAAACATTTTATATTTAAATAAGTAAGAAAGGTGTTATATTTGTGATGTAGACCATCTGTCCGCAAGATCGGCAAAAGCCCGTAGGAGGGAAAACAAAAACTATATAAGAAGCTTTCAGAATCAGTCAAACACAGATTTGCACTGAATCCCTGCCCATCCCTATGCTCAGCCAAAACATCCTATATAAATTTTTCCTAGAAACCATTTCCAATTTGAGACCAATGAAGAAAAAAGAGATATCTTGGAACTCCTTAGAGACTGAAGCACAAAGTGAAGTCAAAGGGCAGACTCTATTTAAGAGCCCATCAATATCGTTCTTTTTTCTTCAAGATTCCATGTTTTCCTTTCCTGCCAAATCTCCCATAATAGAGCTGAGACAGCAAATATCCAAAGGATTTTGATTGTCTTCCTAAAAGAGTATTCGTCATAAGTAATGAGTTACAGGAACCATATACCTTATAATTGTTAGCTTCTTTGAAAAATCTATTACATGTCTTGAATTATTAAGCAGTGAATTCAACCAAAGAACCATCGCCAATCAACCTCTCAAAATGGGAGCACTATGCCCATGTTATGCTGACAACCATTCTCGAGTGGGAATTGATTAAAGCATACTGACCATAAGCCTGTAAATATGAAACTGTATTATGTCATTCTTTAAATTTCCACAGCAGGGGTCAGTAGTGTCCAGTTAGTAAGGTGTAAATATCAAGCTGAGCATATGGTCATGGACAGCATTGAATTTACCTCATTATGGTTGGAATGTACATTGAAAGTTGATTACTACTGCCACCTTAAGAAAAATTGCCTGTTGACTGTTGATTGCTCTGTAGCTCATGAGCATGCATTGAGAGACTGTTAAATTTCCTTAAAAGATCCATCATTGAGCATGTAAAATTATATTTTAGATTTTCTCCTTGATAGATTAGCTTTTTCTCTACCATTATCACATGGTTCTCTGTTGATGCTTTAAGAAGCATTTGTCACCAAAATCCTCTGTACAACATTGCACTGTGACTGTGACATTAGGCAAATCAGAAAAAAAAAATGCAATTGTCAACTAGGAATAACCTAAGCTTTTTATTTATCTTGCTGGATCCCTTTATTCCTCCATCAAGTTGTAGACATTTTATAACATGAACATAGTGGTTTAAATATCTAGCATGTTCCTGGACTTGAAAATGAGGAAGCAAAGTCATTTAAAATTTTGTTTTGTGGTTAGTATTCTGTGAATTTTCCTTTTTGGGATAGTTGCTTTATTGGCAACCAATTTCTTCCCCAACACCACAAACCCCCTAACTACCCCCAAAAAAAGTTAAGAAAATCTATATTGTTTCTGGTTAGGGACTGTTAAAATTAAGGAGTGGATTACTTTGTGCTTTTGAAAAGGCCATGGTGATAATAAATTTATTCTTGAAAATGACACATCCTGTTGGTCTATTAGGGGCATAGTTGTAGTTGTCAGAGTTTTATGCATCTCGTGCATGAATAAATTATGATTTTTAATAGAGAATGTTTCTTTATTTTCTGGTTTGGACACCTACACACACACACACACACACACACACACACATATTCTGTACGACTTGAAGCACATGTACGGTTGCCAAACCACCCATGGTAGAAAGAGGGCTCTAGTTGTTTAGTGGATATGGAAAAGATCTCTTTATTGTCAAAAGTTGCCCCTTAAAACATGAAGAACTTTTCAGATATATCTACTTTCCTTGGGGCTTGTTTTTCACTTTTCTGTTTCTTTGATGTGCTAATCTTTTTCTTGAAGAACATCTTGTCGGCTTATTTGTTGGTTAGCCTTTACACAAAAGGTTCTTTTGTTTTATTTTTGTCTTTAATTCACATTGTCAGACTACCTGGGAAAAAAATATCCTTTTCTGACTCTTTGAAAATAATAAATTATCTAATTAAAATTTGCTGCTTCAGAATCAATATTTTGGTGTAGTGATCCATGTCTAAGGTTTCCAGATCATGGGTCTTCAAGTTCAATTTATTACTTTTATATCTTTTCTAGTAAATTTGAAAATGGAGACTCCTATACTGTTGGCAGTTATCCTAGTAATAGGTTTGATATGTTGCACTGTCATTGCAGGAGGATGTTAAGGATGTGGCTGAAAAGTTTCTTGAATATGTGATGATTAATCACCGTGTCAATAGAGAACCAGCAACCATAGTGCAGGCTTTTCAGATATCTGTGGTGAGAACCATCTTCGTTTCAGCATGTTTTACCTTTTTATCATCATCTTGTTTCCGATGGTACTTTCTTACTCTGCATCAAATATACAAACTGTTGGCTCTTTCTTATGTTTGGATGAAGAATTAAAGCATGATTGGATGTATGGTTTTCTTTGTATTCGGTTAGAAATTGTTTTTTGGTTGCTTGCTTTTTTGGAAGTATGACATCAAACTTTATAATCCTGGCCTAAGATGTCTGATTCTTGCCTTGGACTTCCATCCATGTACTTTCAAAGGGTATAGATATTCTCCATCTTACTAGACATGCTAAATCTATAACAATCCTCTTAAGCTGGACCATAGATGGCACTCAGCCTAGCTTGTAAATATTAAAAAAAAAAAAAAAATGTCTTTTGCTAAGACTTCAACAATATGCATCCGAGTAGATGCTTGAATCTGATTTATTTCTTTTTGCCTGCAACATCTCATTTAAAGTGTGGACTGGTCACAGCACTATTTCTTTCTATCTTTTGCTACTAGCTTCCTTCCATGAACATGGGATGGAAAATCTTAGTTTTAAAAGGTTAGAAGTGGGACAAGGCTTTTAATCTTTCTGATTTGCTATCACCACTCCAAGTTTGCTGAGATCATTATTGTATATTCATTTTAAGGAACAAACTAAAGCTATGGGGTTGGAAAACAAGTTATCACACTTTTTCTTGTATTAGAAATGAAACAACTTAATAGGTGTGAAACTAACATTTGATTGGCAGCACCTGGTGAATTGTGAGCCATAGGTTGACTTAAATCTCAAGATAATCTCTTAAGACAGCTCTTTTAACTATTGCTTTGGTGGTGGCCTAACTTGTAATATTTTAAAATCCTAATGAACTTCGGAACTCTTACTGTAGCACCCTGCGGGTTTATGTGCATTATTGTTTCTGGTGTTTGTTAAATATTCTGCATTCTACATAAAAAGGCTTACTATCCCAAGAAAACATTTGCTTTACCATGATTGAAGATACCAACATCCAAGCAAGACTTATAAATTTATATTGGTTAATAACACATTCACTTCATCCTTGTTAATTTAGCATCTGTTCTTGATAGTCAGATCTAGTAGCTCCTAAAATCCTCAAACATCTAGTTTGCTAAGGCTCAAGTTTACTCAAAAGTAAATTCTCTTTGAAGAGCTTGTTGCTTCTCTTCAATGAAGCACCTGGCTGTGATCCAGTTACTTTTCATTCCATGAATATGGCTATTCAACTTGCATTCACGATTACTTGTATCTCGATATTGTTCCTTGGTGTACCATATGTCTTATATGCATGAAATGCCTACTGAGGCTTCCTTCTTCATTTGTAAGTTATAATGAGCTCCAGCTGAATCAATTCTGGAGATTGCTCATCTCATGGCCTTGTTGTAGCTGTACAATTTGGCTAATACCTCTTGTAAAGCCATGTGA
Source organism: Khaya senegalensis (assembly GCA_032402905.1). NCBI lineage: Eukaryota > Viridiplantae > Streptophyta > Magnoliopsida > Sapindales > Meliaceae > Khaya > Khaya senegalensis. The sequence continues at coordinate 5,024,127 of CP135553.1, read as the reverse complement.
AACACATTTCTATACGAAAATATTTTGCACCACCTCAAGGCATAACCAACTGTGAGAGAAGATAAATCTGATGAAATGAGATAAGCCACAGCTAAAATTTCTTAACTATTTTGCAGTAGGCACCTGATGTAAAATTTTGCTATCTAAAATTTCTTAAATTTTTAACCTCCTTTATAACGGATTAAACAACCTATGGTTCCAAGTGTATGCATGCTATAAGTAACAACAGCATTATTGGTATATTATACTACTAATTATACATCGAGTTGGTTTAAATCTGAGTTCAATGTCTAAATTATGATGGGTTAATAAAAAAGTGCATAAATCTATGTATTATGTGGGTCATACTTGTGGAAAGATTGTATATTGTGGAGCTATTTTTGTGCTTATAGTGTTGAAATTGTGCAAACACAGCTTTGTTTTAGAATGTCAAAAACAGTGTTTGACGGAAAGGAACATAATAGAATGACTATAATCAGTTATGACAACCTTCTAATTTGTGCATGTGCAGAGTTGCTTATACAATTTTTTTGCATTGAGGGTGTGTGCTAGTCATAAGCACTTCCTTGTAATCCTTCCATGTCAATTTAATGATATTGTCTGACTGTTGTTATCAAACACGGTCGTATGTTCATGTGCATAAAAATTGGATTACCGTATATAAGTAGCCCATTTGTTGTTACCATTTAAATTGTTTACAGCAAACGCTAGTGGCACTGGTAGAAATTTTTTTAAATGGGAGAATGAAGAAGACTGTAAAATATTGGCAGAAAAGATGCTACTTATTATATGCATACATACACTTACAAAGTGTTGCAAAAGTTATTAAATCACTTTATGTATTGATAAGCATGGAAGAGAGCAACTGGGTTTGAGTTTTGATATTTTGATTTCTAGGCAAAAAAAGTGTAAACTGAGTGATTTAAAAGAGTTGAAAGGTCAGTTAAATTTAAGGTGAGGATAAAACATGTCAATGTTAAAACCCAGAACAAAATTCTAGCATGACAATTTCTATTTATTTTTGTACAGACATGAAAAGTTGTTTGTAATTCAAACTTTCACCTGAATTGCCCCATCTATCCTTCTGAGGATTTTCTTTTCAAATTCCCTGTTGCAACAAGAGATGTATGCCATGCTAGTGTGCCTTGGATGATCCACACCTCGGGGTTAGGTGTTGTTTTGGCATATTTATTTATTCATGTGACCGAGAGCCCTTGCAGCCCTGGAACAATGACAGTTATCCGGGCATGCTCTGTTACTAAGCTAATAGCCCTTCATATGGGCCTCACAGGGACCCACTATGCCAAAAGCAACAGAACCCTATCTCTTTCCTTTTTACCCCCCTATTTCACTTCTGGGGTTTCCCTTTACATGGTGTATATTGCTCCCAACAAATTTTATGGAGCTTTTTAAAATTATCAGGCTTAATTTCCTAACAATTAGTCTGATGGAATTTGGATTACTTGTTATGGGTTAAGGACGGAATATAGGCGGAAATTTGAAAATTCCATATATTTCTTAAATACCTGTGATTTCTAGTTGTAGCTCCCATAGATTGGATTGTACAAAACCACTAATTTAATTATTAAAGAAATTTCCCCACTTGGATATATACCATGTGCATTAAGTACTGTCAGCTGGAGTTCGTGGGGAGTGTGAGACAGAAATATAGTAAACTATAGCCTGAGAGCACCATATGGCTTTATCTGGTCCCATCCAATCAAATGAATTCTGAAGTATACATTAACCTAGGAACATTATATGACAAAGAAGTGAGGGCCGGGCCCTTTTCTGTATTATATGTACTATGAATTTTTGATGGCAGATTGCGCATGTCTGAACATTCATGTATGGATATTACTCATGTAACATGTCTATTGACATGCTGTATTGGTTTGTTGTACATATTTCAGTGTTGGACTGCAGCTTCCTTGCTGAAACAGAAAATTGATCATAAGGAGTCCCTTGCATTGGCAAAACAGCATTTGAGTTTTGACTGCAAAAAAGAACAGGCAGACTATGTTTATTCAAGGTTACAATGTTTGAAAAAAGTGTTTTTATACAAAACGGAGAAGCTAAAGTTGGCATCATGTCCAAAAGCATCTGAATTTTCCACAAAAGATGTTAGCAAGGACCTGTCAAATGCAAGGCTTTCAGAGTCAGAAACATCTAGCATGCCAAGGGTTAAAGTAGAGGTTGAAGACTGGTCAACAGGTCAAGAATGCTCTGATAAACTGAATCTTTTCAAGTTGGCTCAGAAAGATATTTCAAAAAGTATCAGAGGAATTAAGAAGAAATGTCGTAAGCAAATGGTAAAGCTTCTTCAGAAGCAGCAAGAAGAAAAGGAGGACATCAACAGAAGGTATGAGGAAGAAAAGGCACAACTCGAAAACAAGAAAAAGACAGAAGCAGCGGTTATTCGTTTATATAGTCATGGCAAAATGCGAACCGATAGGCTTAAGGTACTGGATAATGATTATGCAAAGCAACTTGAAGAACTTAAACATGAGAAAGATATGCGACTTGAAAATCTTGAGGGTCTGCATGTGGCTGCCATGAACAAGGTGCGTGAGAGAGAAGCTAGCTGGGTGAAAGGCGTGAAGTCCTGGTTAGAAGTTGAGTTGTCATATAAACCACCATCCAATGAAGTTGGACATCAAGTCCAGTGTTTGGAGACTGTTGAACAAGAAAATGCCCATGACAGTCAGAAGAAGTTTATCCCTGCTTCGAGTCACATTTCTGACGTGCAGAATTGCAACAAACTTGTGAATACTATGCTAGTGGATTTGGAGGGAGGGATGGAATCATCTGGAGTTCGTGAAACCATACCTGATGAAGTTGTTGCACATAGCTACCCTCTTAAGACTGCAGCCCTTTATGTTAGGCCTGGGGGTGATGAATTGGATACCAATGCTTCTGATAAATCATCAGTTGCTAGATTAACAGAACACAGAGAAGCTGGCAATTCAGATAACAATCAAGAAAATTTTGTTTCTTTGAATCCTTGTTCCAGAGAACAGATTGCTGATGGAGCCATGTTAAGCTTGCCCAGCAGACAGATTCGATCGGAAGTAACTGAAATTATCAGTTCAAGTGTTGGTTCTGAGAAAGGTCTTCCACCAGTGCATTCTTCTGATGGACGGATTGATGATGAGTCTAGACTAAGTTCTGAGGTAGAGGTTCCAGGGGCAGTGGCCAACACTGTAAGTTCCAATGATGGTCTTGAGAATGTTGTCCCTGTGAATGCATCATCATTTAAGGAACAAATTCCTGATGGTTCCACATCATCTCAAGAACAAAGTCCTTATGGAACCACAAGCAGCACGCCTAATGAAGAGGTTTTATTGAGTGTCACTGGGGCTGCTAGTTCCAGTAATGATACAGAGAATTTTATGGATTTTCCTCCGACTGAAGAACAGATTGCTACAGGAGGCATTTTAGCTGTGCCTGATGGAGAGGTTACTTTGAGAAGGCCTGAGAATGTCAGTTCCTGCGATGGTCCACAGAACGTTGTCCCTCTCAATCCATCATCTGGCGAACAAATTCCTGATGGAGCTGGATCATGCTTTCCTGGAGCAGAGGTTCTGTCACTAGTTCCTGAAATTTCTGCTGCTGAAATAGTGGACAGTGGTAATATCAACAGAGAGAACAGCGAAACATATGGCATGACCCCTGATAATGCTACTGTAGTTGAACGACATGATAATGCAGGTTATTGTGTCAATATTGATTTACGTCTCCATGAACAGTCTCTTGTAAACCCACCTTCAGTGCAAACTCAGACTACCCTAGTTCAGGACAGTCCAGTGCCATCAAATCAGGTATAATACTCACATGTTAAGTTCTGTAGTCCATTGGATTGTTATCTGTTATTGTATATAGCTTTCAGGGACCCTTTTTGGGCTATATTGTTTTTGTTCTTTTTTCTAGTATGGTGAATTAAAATAAGCTTAAGAATTACTACGTACTTTTTATTATTTTGGAGATCTATTGTTCATAAACCCATACGATGACATGCGTTACAAAATTATTCACTTGGGTTGAGGTACTGTTTCAATAAGTCACCTTTTCTTTTTTTGGCAAGAATTTCTACTTAGGTAATCTTAGAAGAGAACCTTGTTCATCTATGATGTATTTCTGAGTTAATGAACCTTGTACTGACCAGGCTCTGCAAGATACATGTTGTGAACCAACAACATCAACTGGAGTGCAAGATGGAGATGCAGCAGCTAGGGACATACAGATTGCTTCTCAAGTTGAACCTCCTCTTTCCCATCTAGTTGATGCTGTAACATTGAATCAATCTGATCATTTAGCTCCGGCCACAGAAGCAGTAGTTAGTGGAATAGAACATGACCCAAGCAGTGAACACTGTTTTTTCAATCAATTTGCTCAGTCTCCAATAGTGATAGTAGAGAACCATGTCGAGCTTTTGAATCAACCTTCGCAGCCTGCAACAAATTCTGCACTATATCCTCCCATTCACACTTCTACTGACAGGTTGGGAGCAACTGCTTTGGACACAAGGACAGCAGCATTCACTCCCAGCTACAGTAATCGTACTGTACAGAATGCAACATCGTTGGCATCTCGGTTGCCTCGTCATGTGCTCCAGGATCCTCTTCAAAGTGAATTGGAAAGATTACGCAAATCAATAGATGAAGCCATTAAGATCCATGAAGAAACCGTTAGTTTTCTGTTTACTTAATTGCTTCTCTGCTGAAAATAAGCCTTTGTGCTTTGCTAATGTCTACTGTCTTTCTTTTGAGCAGAAGTTTCAGCTGAAATCTGATTGTGACCGGGAGATTGAGGAGGTTGTCACTCAAATTCGTAAGAAGTACGAGAAAAGGCTTCAGGAGACTGAAACGGAGTTTCTGATCAGAAAGAAGGAGCTGGATGCAAATGAAAATATAGTTCTGATGAATAAGATCTTGGCTGAGGCTTTCAGGTCTAAGTGTATGGATGTGAAAGCATCTGGTGTGGTGACACAAGGTATGCAATTTTTTTTGTTGCCAGTATTTCTGTCATGACAAAATATACAGATATTATATGAAAAATCTACTTGGACAATGTAACGTTGAAAATAGAGTCAATTGTATCTTGATTTCAAACTAGGGCTGTACTAATATTCATAATGGTTTTATTTTTTGGGGTCAATTACTCAATCCGTTATGGACACACGTCAAATCATTACTAAGTCTTTTGTAAGGCATCACTCTATGATTGACCAACAAAAATACATTTTTGCCCGTGCTAATGAACTAATATTTTGGAATCCCTTAGTGTTTAGTTTTTTACTTTTTATACATATTGTAAATTAGAGAATATTACTCTATATATTATTTAAAAACAAAACTAGCCACCATCTCCTCCACTGACAGTCATTGAGCACCACCGGGAGAAATCACTTTTGGGCAAATTTTTTTGTAGAGAAAAGTCAGATGTTACTCTTAGTATGCACACATGTTTATCAACTTATGGATGCATCTTGAGTTGATATGCATGCTCCACACTGGTAAGCTCTAAGCCATTACTTTCTTGGCAGAGATTTCTTCCAGTTCCATTCAGCAGCTGGCACTGCTATCACCACAGCACAGTGCACAGAGGCCTTCCTTATTGGCTGGTCCTTCATCTGGCCCTCCTGCCGCTGTTACGCAGTCTACTGGCACCCCTACAACCGGCTTGCAGAGTACATCTCCTGCAGCTAGTTTACATGCTGCGGTTCCGCCTTCGCAGGCAGTTCACTCTTCCTCGGCACTTTTCTCAAGCACTCCTCCGAGATCACCACACATGAGCTTGGTTTGTGGAAATCACCAAATTGGCAGTGGAATTCGTGCTCCTGCTCCACATTTACAACCATTCAGACCTTCAATGTCCCTCGCTTCCACCAGTGTCCCATCTTCTGCTGTGTTGATGAGTCAGCAAATCTCTGGTAACCCCCGTCCATCTTCTCTTTCCCAGCGTCCTCAACTACCGCCATTGCCTGCATACAATTCTGGTGCTTATAATAGTGCCCTTAGGCCGGAAGCGGCTGGGATTGTGCCACCTCTTCCCAATACTTCACTGCCAGCCCTGGACTTGCTTATGGATACTGACAATAGATGTGGAGCAAATACGATTCCGCCCAGCAGTTTACCCTCCTCATCAGCTTTTGGTTTAAGTGTCCCTTCGTTAGTCCAACCTGAATTTACCCTGCAGAGTAGTATGCGGACTAACCCTAAACAGACGAGTGAAGCCGCTGACATTGTTTGTTTGTCGGATGATGACTGACCATCTATAACATAATCTGTGGTTTTGCATATGTTTACTTAGCTTCATCATCAAGATCCTTAAGCTCAGGATCCTTAAGAGGGCTTTCTATATGGCCTTGGAGTCGTAAACTGTATCTTTTCGCTGGGAAATTCAGTCTGTGTATATTTGAATATTGTAATGATTATGCATGTTAAAAAAAGGTTTTAAAAAATCATTTTTCAATTATCGTTATTCTCTTCTGCCTGGTTTGGATCTTTTGACAACGCCGAATACAAGTATGAGAATATTTGGTAATCAGCCTAGAACGTTAGCACATGATAATCAAACCAGAGATTTTTTTTTTTTTTTAAATATATATATATTTCTTCTGTAATTATTTAAAATATTTTTAATTAGACGAGCGGGTAATTATACGATCTATGAACCTAGCTGTAAGATTGGTACGGAGATGAGCTAAGAATGTATACTTTTTATTGGAAAAAGACCAAAGACATTACATGTTTTATGCACAGATAGATAATTGGAAAGAAAAAGGGGGAAAATTTCAAAAACACTCTTAAAATTTTGAAAATAATTTTTTAAAATATTTTTAATATATTTTTTATTAAAATAATCAATTTAAAGAATTTTATCCTCGTATCTTACTTTTTATTCTATTATTTTCTTTACTCATTCACTAAGAAAACATACATTGCAAGAAATTGCACTTCATTTACCTTGAACA
>CP135553.1:4961853-5002327 GCA_032402905.1 Khaya senegalensis | reverse complement strand
TATATATATATATATATATATTAAGTTATAATTTTATCATGTGAATACAAATTTTTTAAGTTATTTGTTTAACTTAATTTTTAAAAAAATAATAATTCGTCAATTAAAAATATTAAAAATTAAATTGAAAAAAATTAATAATTTAAAATTTATATTTTAATTAAATATAAAAATTTAAGTAAAATAGTTTAATTATCAAAAGTTATGCATGTATGTATGCATAAATTAGATTATGGATACAAATTCTCTATATATAAATTATTATATATAAACTAATATCATACAATAGTATTGATTGACTAAAAATATAATATTAGTTCAATTAATGATAATAAATTACTCAAACAGTAAAAAAATTATATATTATCATATTAATTTGTAGACCATAATTTTGTATATAAAATTTATATTTTTAATCCTAATTATCAGATATGTATAAAGTTATTAGGACAAGGATCATCACTAATTATGATTAAATATTTTACTTACGGGCAGTATCAATTAGGTGGAATTCCAAACTAAATTTTTGGTAGATAATATAGCTCTACTTTTTTGGCTAACACTTCCCGATCGGTATGGGTAGATAGATAGTAATGAAAGTGAGCGTGCGATTTCTTCTTCTAGCTTCTTGCGGTCATCGTTGAGTTTTCAACACGGTGGGTGGCTATCTATTGGTTAAGATGGAATATTTTAATTAATAGCCTAGCCACCAATTAATTAATTAATTAATTATCAGTTATTATATGTTATCACAATCTATTCAAAATTAAATTTTAATTTTTTCTTACAACTTTATTTAGGATGCAATGCAATCATGTATAATACTTAATAAAAAGAGTGTAAATAATACAATAATAAATTACTAAATTCTATACTATGATAAAATCACTCATTAAAATATGAATAATATATAAATTAAAAGATAGAGCTAAGGTTCATTCAAATACTTTGAGAGAAAAGAACAATTAGACAACCCTTAATAGCACTAGAACATAAGACCAATAGTCATCATACTTAATTGTGTTTGGTTTAGTTTCTTAATTATTGCATGCCCCAGTGTCCAACACTTAATGTTATCTTGTTTTTAGTGCTATTGACTGGAGAGTAGGAAGACTCGCAAGACAGCGAAATGGAATGGAATATTGGTGAGTGACCATGTCCTTGGCTACTAATTAATTACGGCAAATTAAAAAAAAAAAAATACAAAATTAAAGTTGGAATTCTAAATTTAAAAGGTGGGAAGATTTTGTATAAAGCTATAATTAGTTCATATATCTTAGAATTCACCACATTACGCGTTACCCATATAACCCATATTAAGCATGGTGTGCCCAAAAAGACACAATTCGGCCCAGCTTTATATTTCTTCAAAAATATACAAGGCCGTGGTGGTAGTAGGTTTGCACTAGAGTATGAACAGTGGGCCATGTGCTTGTTTGTATTCTTACCTACCAAAATGTGTAATTGTAAACCTAGCCCCGACTCCTTCAAAAGCTGTGAGAAAAAGACCCAAAAGTTGTGTTCTTTCGTTTTCATGATCTTTTCTCAATCCATTTGATTTGAGCTCTTTTTGTTAGTTGTTTTAATTTGCAATCCCTAATGCCTAACGTTACTAAACGCAATCTTTGCTTGGCACTTTAATGTGGATAGTTTGTCATTAACAATTAATCGAACGAAAATTTGAGGCAAAATGTTGGTTATTTTAATAATATTATTGCTTAATTTATTCTAGTGCATTAATGGTAATAGCTAGCTTGAAGAGGCCAAACAATTAGGTCTAGTTGAAGATTTTGGATCCACGGTGAAATGTGAAGCCAAACTCATGAAAATGGTGATGCTCAGTCAATGAAGCATATAGTGATTAATTAACAGAACTTATAAAAATCGCAAAATAATAATAATAACAACAACAACAACAACAACAATAAAATTTTATCTTGAGTTTTTATATATATTTTTTATAATTTCCTTATTATAAGCTAGTAGTTATATGATAGTTGTTAGAAAATTAGTTTTGTGTGACATGAAAAAAAGAAAAAACATAATTTAAGGATGCAAAGACGATGAAACAAAGATTTGGTTTCATTTCCTAGCTTGAAGGGTTTTGGTCCTATCAAGAATTTCTCATAAGATTTTCCTTCAATACCAATATAAAGTGTCTTAATTTCTTTATTGCTTTCAATTGTATGAGTTGGTATTATTTGTGGCAGATTTTAAGTAATATCTTAAGACTTATTGGTTTTTGATTTGTCTAAGATGTAACAAATTTTAAAGTATTTTAATTTTCTAGTTAGAAACTTATTTTTTTATAGCATTACACCTTCTCACCCCTTCCCCCTCTTCCAATGTAGTTAGGATCTAAACTAGGAATTTCAATTGGTATTAGAGGTTAAATTTGATCATTGATTGTATTCGTGTCTAAATGGATAATAGATCTCAAGGTTTGCCAGTTCTTTTTTACTTCGTAAAAATAACTATTTATATTAAAAAGTTAGAATAAAGACTTTTGTAAAATCTGCATATAAGAGAGTATGGATGTAATATATGAAAGCATGGAATCCTTAATGGTCACAGTTAATGGAGTCACCAGCCCTAAGGATTTCATTCAATAGACTAAAGATGGGTTGACTAAGTTTAACTAGAACAATAAAGTTATAAATGTAATTTTTATGGCTATTTTTCTTAAAAAATTTTAAAAAATATCCATTTGTGAAATTGTCAAAGATACTTAAGATATTTTTGAAACTATCCATAAGAAAACTAAAACTATTAAGAACTCCAAACTTTAGATTTTGACCTCTAAATTTGAAGAGATTAGGATGAAAGATGATAAAACCTTTAACAAATTCTATGCCAAAATTGAATGACATAGTGAACTTTGATTTTAATCTAAGTGCAGGGACTCTTAAAAGTTGTGTAGTTAGATAAGTTCTTAAAAGCCTAATTTAGAGATTTCAATCTAAAGTCACAACTATCAAAGAAAGTAAAGACTTAAATTCCATTAGGATAGAAGAGTTAGTTCGCTTATTTTAGATTTGTGAGTCTCCCTTTCTTAAAAAAGTTTAAATCATTGGCACTTAAATCATTTATGCTAAAGATTGAGAGTGACTTAGACAATTCATTTTCTAATAATGAAAAGATGGCATTTTTTGTTAAGAAATTTAAGAAATTCTTTAGAGTCAAAAAGCATTCACTTAACAATAGGCAAGAAGCCATATCAACTTGTTTAATGTCATAAATGCAAAGGATTTAATCCTAATATAACTGAGTGTCTAAATTACTTGAAGGAAAAGAAGGCAATGAATGCTTGTTTGAGTGATGATGAGTTTTGTAAGGATAAGAGTGATGAATCTTTAATTGATGGCACTAATAATTTCATAACTTTTATTTTTTCAGAGAAACTTAAGTCTATTAACTTATAAAAAGATGACTTCGATGTTGAAGAAGACTTTAGTGATGCCTTTAACAAATTGTATAAAGAGAGTGTGAAACTAAAAAAAAGTCAACAAAGCAATCCTAAAGAAATTCAACATGGTTGTGTTAAAAAGAAATGATCTCTTAATTAGTTTAAGGGATGAGAAGTCTAACATTTAAAAAGAATACTGAAGTTTTAGATAGTGAGTTATCTAATACAAAATCTAAACTCATGAAATTTTAAGATTCAGAAGCTAAATAAAATGTTGAATTTAGAATAAAATTTAGTGAGAAGACAAGATTAGGGTTTTTTTTTTTTTTTTATAACCAATTTTAGTAAGGCTTCTATATATAAAAATGTGTTTGTACTATCCACTAGAGTAACTAATGATGAGATAGAACCTAAAGTGGTTAGTGAAATTAAGAATAGTCTTAGGAATGATTATCCTAAAGACTTATCAAACGAAAGAACTAATTGATAAATTATTAAACATATTGCTATAATGAATAAAGAAGGAACCCTTGCAAGTCTAAATTCTTAGGTACATTTGTCTTTATTTGTTATGAATGCTATAAGAAATAGCATATTAGACCAAATTATTTTGTGTATAAATAGAAGAAAAGAGTTTCAAACAGTCCTAAAACTAAAATTAATTAAGATAGTCTAACTCATTAAGTTGTAGAATTAACTAACCAAATTAAAGTGATAAGTAAAAGACACATATCTCTAATTGAAATGATCATTAAAAGTTAATTTATGAGTAATCCAAATAAAAGTTATGTTGTTCGTGTACTTGAGGCTAAGAGTAATCTTGTGTGGTTTTTGGATAATAGTTGCTTTAAACATATATGTAAAGACAATGGCTTTTTTCTCATCTTTTTAAGAGTATGTTGCTGGTAGTATTACTTTGGCGATGAGAGTTATACTCCCATTTCAGGTAAAGGTAAAATAAAAATAATTAGAATACTTAAGCTTGACAATTTTTATTTGTAGAAAGGCTCAGGGCTAACTTCTTAAGTATTAATTAAATTTGTGATACAAATTAGGTTGTTAAATTTGCTAAGGACATATGCACGATTTATGATTCGAAAAGGAAGTTAGTAATGGAAGGAAAAAGAACATCTGATAACTGTTATAAAATTATCCAAAACTCTTCTTTTAGGTGTAATAGAGCTTAAGTACTTGTTATTAAATTTTGACATGAAACACTTAGTTATGTAAGTTAAAAGGATTTGTTGAGTGCATTTAAAAAATATTTAGTGAAAGATCTACCTAAACTCTTAAAATAGGACATTGTTTATGGTTTGTGTCAAATAAGTAACCAAACTACAACAAACCATAGAAAAATACATGGTATTAAGATAAAATGACCTTCAAAGTTATAACATATGAATTTAATAGGATCAACTAAGATCAAAAGTCTTAGAGAGAATAGATACATCATGATAATAATAGATAATTTCTTTATGTTTACATGAGTTAAACTTTTAAAAGAGAAATTTGAAGCTTTTGAACAAGTTAAAAGCTTGTTAAAAGACTTTAAAATAAAAAAGTACAGGATAATTAAAATTAAAAATGCCTACGGTATGAAATTTAAAAATTTTAGTTTTGAGATTTATTATGTTGACGAAAGAATTAAACATGAGTTTTCTGCACTAATCACTCCTCAACAGAATGAGATTATTAAGAGAAATAATTGAGTTATTCAAGAAATAAGTCATGTGATGATTTATAATAAGAGTATTACTTCTTATTTTTGGGGAGAATCTGTAAATACTGTTTATTACATTGTTAATAAGATCTACTTTAGACTTGAGACTAATAAAATTTTTTATGAGTTGTGAAAATGAAAATAATCCACTATTAAATAATTTCAAGTATTTGGCAATAGATGTTTCATTTTTAGAGATAGAAAAATTTGAAGAGAAAAGAATAAGAAAATTTTATTTAGTTACTCTACAAATTTTAGGGTTTATTGTGTGTTCAATAGTCGGAATAAGAGTATAATGGAGATTATTAATGTTATGATAAATGATAGTCCATGTAAACTTGAATATAATGATCTAGTTGAATTTGAAGGAACACTTCCCAACAATAATTCAAGTGAGACTTCTAATGATTTTTAGACTGTTGATGTTAATACTTTTAAAGACCCTTTTGTTAGAAAAAAGTTAAATCACCCTAAAAAAATAATTGGTGATTTAAATAAAGGTATTTGAATTTCTTGTATAATTTTAAATCATTTATCTTATACTTGTTATGTATCCTAAATTGAACTTAAAAAGATTAAAAAAGCTTGAAAAATGAATTTTGGGTCAATGCTATGATGAAAACTTAAATCAGTTTATTAGAAATGATATATAATATTTAATGCTTAAATCAAATAATGTTAATATTTTAAGTACTAAGTAGATTTACAAGAACAAATATGATAAAAATAGTATAATTGTTAGAATAAGTTTAAACTAGTATGACATGATTACACTTAAATAAAACGAGTAGGCTTTGATAAGACTTTTGTCCTTATTACTAGTTTGAATCTATTAAAATTTTATTAGCAACAATTTGTAGGTTAAACTTTATATTGTACCAAATGGATGTCAATAATACTTTCTTAAATGGTATACTATAAAAGGCGATATATGTTAAACAACCAAAAGGATTTGTAGATCCAAAATTTCATGATCATGTGTATAGGCTTAAAAAAAGTTTAGTATAAACTGAAATAAGCACCTAGGATGTAGTATGATAAATTAATCACATATCTTGAGAATGATGGGTTCATTCATGGAGAAGTTGATTGAATCTTATTTATTAAATGAGTAGGTGATAATATTATTGTATCTTAAATTTATGTTGATGGTATAGTATTTGGTTCTCCAATTAACTCATACTTGAATTTGCTAATATTATAAAACAAGAGTTTAAAATAAACATGTCATTTGAGTTAACTTTTTTTTTAAGTTTGTATTACTTAATTTACAAACCTGAATGCTTGCATGGTGATTCTTTTGGTAGGAATGTTGATTTCACTCTTTATCGAAATATAATAGATAGTTTACTATTTCTTACTACTAATAGATTGGATATTATTTTTAATGTTTATTTGTGTGCTAGATTTCAAGCATATCCTAAGAAATATTATTTTAGTGTAATTAAGGGAATAATTTGATATGTTAATGGGATTATAAATTATGGTATCTACTATGGTAGAGATTTTTCTACTAATATTACTAAATACTCTAATACAGATTGCTTAGGTAATTATGATGATAGGAAAAATACATTTGATAATGGTTTTTATGTTAGTAATAATTTAGTTTTGTAGATGAGTAAAAAGCAAAATTCTATTTTACTCTCTACTATTGAGGTATAATATATTGCTGCTAGAAGTTGTTGCATTTAACTATTTTAAATGAAGTAAATATTAAATAATTATAGTATATCACAATAGATAATATCAATATATTGTGATAATACGAGTACAATTTATATATCCAATAATTATATCCTCTATCCTTGTACAAATCATATAAACATTAGGCATCATTTTATTCGAGATCTTGTTGAGTCCAAGAAGGTAATGATTCTAGAATATGTGCCTACCGATAATCAGTTAGTGGACCTATTTACTAAATCTTTAAATACAGTTCGGTTTAAGTTATTTAGAAAAACTATCAAAGTAAGTGGCATTCCTTGAATTCTCATTATGTTTGTTTATTTTTTGTGTGTGTGTGCATATGTTTACATTTTATTTTCTTACATGTTTTCATTTATTTCTTTTCTATGGAGTTGTTTTTTATTGAGATATCCTTATTGTTCACCTATGTAAAGTGCCCATTAAGTATAGACTCTCTTTATTCATATTCTAAAATCATCTTGTTGACGTATGTTTCTTTTTATGTATATGCATTTGATTTATGCTAATAAAATACAAACAAGTTATAAATTGGCTGAAAAAAGAATTGTGTAGTTTGGTCACATGTATGACACCTAAAAAACAACTATAAGGTAATTCATTGAGATAAATTGTATAAATTGACTTTTCACTAGTGTACTTGTTTATATGTTCAAATATTCATGTAAAATAAAATAAAATAAAAATAAATTATGTTCCGATGAACTATCTTTTGTATAAAATAAAAAAAAAGGGAAGTTGTTAAAGGAAGGAACATTGTTAAAATACATAATGATGTGTAAGTTCTAATGGTATTGGGTTTAACTTTTACCAATTAAATTTAGTGCATTGTTCCTATGGTTTCATTTTTTGCTTTTTCTAGCTAACAATTTAAAACCTTAAGCTTTTTGTTCCTTTGTTAGGTCTTGCAACAATTTGTTTATGGATCATGTGTGCTTATTTTTTGTGCTTATTGAGATTTAAAGATGTTATTAAATGCAAGTACGTTGATAATAATTTGTGATATGTATGTTACGTTTACTTTCTTGAAGTTCAGCATTGAAGATTCTTGAATTTGAATAAAAATAAAAAATTAAATAAAAATATCATAAGACCTGAGACATGATCTTAAATTAGCACTTGACCTTCATTTTGGTGAGCCTGTATGCTTGACATGCACTTGAGCTTGTTTAGTGTGCCTTTTCACCTTTCATTAATTGAAGCAAAATCTCAACCTTAATTTGGTGCCCAAGCCTTCCTCTAGCAAGCATAACCATATTAGGATTTTTTATGCATATTTTTTTTCTCATGTTGTCATTTCTCCATTTATGCCTTCTTTGTTTTTCCAACCTTTTCTTTTCAATTTCTCAATAGTCATCTTCTTTTGTTGAAAATTTTTCACTTTTTTGAAGTCTATTTTACCCCAAGTATAGTGTTTATATCTTTATTTTACATTTTTCATTTTAAAATTTTTCATTTCCTTTTCATTCTTGTTTCGATTTATGATTAATGATGCACAATATGACTATATTAAGATATATTTTGCCTTAATAATGTTGTGAGAAGGAGTTATGGTTATTTAATTGTCCTTGGAAGTGTTTTTTAAAATTTTTTTTTTTTTATGCATGTGTAATGTTGTGACTATTTTTAGAGTTTTTGCAAACCTTTGCGTTGAGGTGAGCTCAAAGGGTGATCAAGTGTACATGCTTACATGCCAACCTAATGTTAACTTGGCGCATGGGCATCATTTAAAAAATCATAAATAAATAAATAAAAATTTTAAACTCAATTCTTTTTACTTTGCATTGTTCTTTTCTAGTGTTGTTTATAGTATATTGCATGATGGCCTCTACATATCTTGCATTTTATTATTGCATAATTCATTAGTGTTTTTCATGTGTAACTTATGCGTTGAGAGTGTGTTTTTGTGATTGTTCTATTTGGTTTGGTTAGGATAGGAAGTTTAGTTATCTAGTAGTTTTGTCAACGTTTTAAGATTAGTTTTTTCTTTTTTTTTGTTTTTATAATCTTGTTCTATCACTATTTTGTTAAGACGTTTAATCACATCTAATCATTCACTCAATATAAGCGACCATGACTTGAGTCAATATGATTCTTGAACATTAAAGCTTAAGAATATTTTCGATAAATTTGCCTTTGACGCCATTATGATAGAGCATGAGGTCAACTTGATTGCTTTTACCAAGAAGTCTCAAGTACCTTTCTTACTTAGAGACCATTAATAAGGTTTTGTCCTTAATGAGTTTATGCAACATTCCAAGAAAATCATTTAGAAGTTCTACTACAATATTTACAATGTGGATGTTTATGAAGTTTTCTTTTCAATGTTTCTACGGGGTGTTATTTATTGAATCACCCTTGATAACATTGTTTCATAGCTTGGCATTCTGATGGTTGCTCACCCTTAGTTTTCTTTTTTAAGAAGTAAGATGTCTTCTTACATTAACATGACTACTACTCTATTTGGTAGACCATATATGTATGACAATTATAACTTAGTTACAATAGATTTCTCACTAGACACATATATCCTTAACAAGATCATGAGTAATAACTTGCATCCACCAACCAATGATCTAGCACTTCTTTTTCTAGATTGACTCCGTTTATACTCTTTTATAAGGTATTTATATCAATCTTTCAACCCATATCTATCATATTCCCATCCAATCTTTACAAGTCATCCATTGTTCTTTAGATTTACCATTTTCTTGTGCCATTATCTAAATTCTTTATGGTATTAATTTTGTAATACCTGCTCCTTATTTAGATTTAATGCATTTGGGTCTTCTTATAGACCTTAGGATACTAAAGTTGAGTAGACCTTAATTAGTATCTAATTCTAAGTCTATTCCTATTGTCTTATCTTTCAATTAGACCTATACTATTCTTTATTTTATTACATCTCTTTCTTCTTCCACATCTAGGGCTACTTTGGACTTTTGACAACATTTATGGCTATCACGATGTTGAATTGCTCAACTTTAACTCCAAATTGTTGCACAATAGAATATGCTTGAGGTTACTATTTATACTATTTAGTTATAAACAAACAAGACTTATACTTGGATATGTAAGTAGTGACGAGGTAGTGATGGGTTTCTAGCTGCAACAGAGTTTAATGAGGATGATCACATTGAATTCATTATTTTGAGCCTCAAATACTAATACAGAGATTTTAGATTTAAATTTGAAAATTTAGTATGTGACTTTACCTTTCGTCCTTTTGTGACAAAACGGAGTGTATAATAGCTATAGGGGGAGATAATTTAGAGATTACATAGGATTCCTTAGTTTTTGTTGATGTGATGTACATAAATCGTTTGTTATTTATATTATTTTGTTTGTTATTTATATGAGTTTATGTGTTTATAATGTGTTTATAATTTTATGTCTTATGACTTTATATGTTGTCTCATTCTCATGACTTTATTTTTTTGCTTCATGCTATCTCATATTATATCTCTTTGATTGTTCGTGTTTCACTGTTTTATAATCTTTCTATTTTTCATGCATTTTACTTGATATTGTGAGTTTGTTGTGATACAAGAAATAGATTTTGTTAACATTTCAAAAAAGATATAGTTTTATTAGGTGTGTTTTTGAGCCTCATGTATTTAAGATTTCATTTTTGGTAATTGAAGACAATCTTATCTTTGTTGTTAGATTAAGGTTTTGGCATGGAATGGCCAAAGGTGAAATTTGTTAGAAAATTAGTTTGTCGGCCTACTCCATAATCAAAATAAGGGGTGTTGAGTTATGTTTTGTATGACATGAATTAAATAGGTTTTAAGGATGCAAAGATGATGAAACAGAAACTTGATGCCATTCCCCGACCTACTCACACTCAAGCTAACAAAATGAAAATATTTGTAAGTTGTGTGAACCTTAAGCCCAAATCACACTCAAGCTAGCCCTAACTAGATGCTAGATGCCAACCTCAAGCCTAAGTCTTGTTTGAGCTTACAAAGTCCATAAAATTGGTGCCAACTTCACGCTTGAGCTAACATTGGCCAAACACTTCATGCCAACTTCATGCCTAAATTGTGCTCAAGCTGGTGCCCACTTGAAACCTATGCCAAATGCATGTTTGAATGCATGTTAGGCATATAAAATGTCTTTAACGTTTTAAGGTTTGGAGAAAATTCATTTTTGAGATTTTTAAAAACTTTTTAAACAAAGATACCATTTTTTGAGTTTCTTGAAAGTCTTATTAATTATTTATCTTGAGCAAAAACACAAATTTTATTTTTATGAGTGAAATTTATATTTATGTTGTCTATTAAAAGATTTTTTTATTTTCTCTCTTTACAAATTCAATTGTGAAGTTTTAGAATTTTGAATAGTATTAGTAGTTAAAGTTCTAGTCAATTGAATGGGTCGTTCATAAATATCATAACTAAGAAAGTTTTGAAGTTCTGAATAACGAGATTGTTAAAGTAGATCACTCTAAGTAGAGTCAAGAGTTCTTGAAAACTATCAATTATAAATTTTTTTTATTATAGTAAAATTTTAAGTAACTCCTGTAATAGTTCGGAAGGTTTTAATCTTGTGAAAAAATCTTCATAAGGTTTTCCTTTGATATCAATTTGATGTGTTTCAATTTCACTATCGCTTTCAATAACACGAGTTAATATTATTTGTGGTAGATCATAAGTAATATCTTAAAATTTATTAGTTTTTAATTCATTTAAGGCGTAACAAATTTTAAAATATTTTAATTTGTTAATTAAAAACTTACTTTTTTCACAACATTACATCTTTTCACCCCCTTTAGGTATAGTTAAGGTCTAAATTATGAATTTTAATAATGATATTTAATTTCTTATTTTAACAAAAATAATATTTATATAATAAATTAAAATTTCGTATCAATAATTTAACTATCTCAATATATTTACGAAATCTAAAACAATAATAAGTAATGATCATCAATTAATGGATCACATTAAATGAACAAGTTGTATTTAGATATTTGGTTTTGTCAGCCATATTTAAGCTTCAGATAAACAGAGAGCTAGATCCTACAGAACACATATGGACTGTTTGAACAGTAATGTCTTTAGATAATTGGTTGGACTTCTATTTTAGAAACCTGTTACTTGTGATGCATTTTAAGTAGGATAATATTGAGTTAGTCAACTAGCATATATAGTAACTTAATTAACAAATCAAATTTTGTTGCTTTCATTACCAGTCAATTAAGCAATCAAAGATTTTTTTTTTTTTTTTCAGATAATTTTCTATGGCTTCATATATAAAATATAATCAAAGATTATTTTTATATATACATTCTTTTATATTGACCGAGGAGAATTATAATTTTCTGTTCAAACCACATGTCAGTGCTAGTGCTAATCATATATTGCTAAAATTGGAAAATGGGTTTGATTAAGACAATCCATTTGCTGATGATAATCATCCGGCTTTGAGTCTCTGACCAACCTAACCTCCTTGTTTTTGTTTGCCTTGGAACTAAAGAAGCATACAAATTCGTCCATATTAAAAATAAGATTACTGACGAAAATATGGTATTAAGTTTGAGCGAGGATGAAATTAGCTTACTTTTTGAAAACAAATAAATATTTTTGCAGAAAAAAATGTTCCTCCAATTTATTAAGCTTTTAAAATAATATCATTTGAAGAGGTTCACATGGTTGGTAGTTGGTACAATTGGTAGACCAGACCTCACTTTGTCTTCTGTGAATGTGAATCAGAGAGTAAAGAAACACCAACATACTTACTGTATATAAGTAAATAATTAGCAAGTTATGGATATATTTTTTTTGTCAACTTTGGCTACAGAGTAATGTCATTTTCCTCTACCTCCGAAATAATTAATAAAAAGTCAGAATAGGGTTGAGCATTCAAACTTGGTAACCATTTCTCTTTTTGATTTCTCTTCTCTTCTCCTCCATTCATTCACCTCACCTGTTACTTTTAATGTTAGGTTCTGAAGCATTGAAAGAGAGAGAACTCTCGTCTGGAAGTAGAAGTTATTCCTCCATACAAGATCAGAACAGGAACGAGGGACCAAAAAACAGTGCACCTTTTTTTTTTTTTTTTCCTTTCCTTTTTTCTAAAATATATTTGGACAAATAATAAATATAGTAGAAGTACTCCTTTTGAGAGAGAAAGAAAAGTTTTCATTAGACTTGGTGGAGAATCATTAGAGAAAGATACTCATGACATAGGCATTGCTCTATTTTGTGGGGTTAAGTGAATAAGTCTGCTAGCTAGCCCTAAATTTGCCGGACTTTCTGTGGCCAAGTTAACACTAAAGTTATAATATGCCGGCGTCTATAATCCTGTCTGTTAATTACAATTAAAATCACTAGTATAAATTATAGTATGCCCAAAAAAAAAAGAAAAATAAAGTCATCAAGCAACAGCTATTAAATTCAGCCAGCTCCAAGGTCTTTACCTTCTCCTCTAAACGAAACCCTAATACGACAATCTTACGAGGGCTGCAACCACTTTGTCTCCTACAAACAACGAGTATTATTGTCAAGCATTAAATGTTAATAACAGTCATGTTTTCTTAAAGCACTTTTTCCCCACTATGAAATGCGTTTTTTGAGACCAAGGAACACTACTATTTATAATACTTATTCATAAATGTGTCATATATATACACACACGCAGACACATACATAAGTGCGTGTGTGTGCAGTGCACCGCAAATGTAGTTCAACTGTTGCAGAATAGAGGGGGAACGTTATTATCATTTTTTTTTTCTTTTTACTGTTAAATGAGACTCACATACACTCACTCAATGATTGATGAAGAGTATCGTCTTTAAAATTCTATCTGGTTGTATTAAAGGTCAGCATATCTTTCCTTAATGTCATGGAGCTGTCTCATCTCTTTGACTGTGGGGACTCCCCACTTTTATACGCACATATTACGAACCAGAACATCGATGCGTTTGTTAATTTTTCAACCAACCCAATTTCTTTTATACATATTTGTCCATAATTAAGGCCTGCTTTTGTAGGTAAATTTGCAAAAAAGTTAGGAGAATATAATCTATGACTTTTGAATTGCTCGTGATCGAATTGGAGTAATTGAGTAAAAGGTGGTAAACATATATGGTCCATGTAGCCGGCCATTATTAGAGAAAGCTAGCTAGCTAGCTAGCTAGCCAGCACCCCATCCATGTTCTCCATCATAACTATGACTATATTTTATTTTGTTTTTATTTTTGTTTATTAATTAAAATTATAAAAACAATGGACAATTTTCTTGTTTTTCAACCCTTTTTGAGGACTTAATCAATGCAAGAGATAATTTCAACCTTTATTTGGTCAAAATAATATTATTTCTCCAAGCTACCTGCATATCATCATCATCATCAAGAAGCTTATTGCATATATATTTGCTAGGTTATATGCACGTAAGAGGTATCGAAGGATAGATATGTACAATAGTCTTTTACATTTATCTAGCATATACATATATATGTATATAAATGCACTAAAAAATAAAAATAAAAATAAAAATAAAGAATTAGTTATAATGATGATTCACGGCCAACCTAAAGTAGATCAAGCCCCATATACGACTCTCCATGCAAGACAAAAACAGTGAACAACTTCACTATATATAGAGATATGTGACTGAGTTACTAAGTGTATATAGCTAATCCACTTAACCATTCAAATGGATGACATAATTCACAGCCACAGAAAATGTTTGTTCGAAGTCTCGTTTTATTGAATTGATGTTAATCTAAACAATAGTTAAGCTTCTTGAGGTCGTTTTCAACAAACATGTAAAGAACGGTAAGAGATAATTCTGAGAAATCAACGGTTGATTCATGTTAACTCTGACGTTTCATAGACTGATAAACCAAGATTTAGCATTCTCCAGCTTTGATTCGTGCCCAATTATGATGGGGCCAAGTGGGATCCTTTCAATTAAGTCAACAAAGGGTTAATATACACTATTAGTATTATTTATTATTAGGTAATTGTAATTATCCGAAAATGACATCAACATAATCCACTGTAGCAGATAAAGTAGTTAAGAGAATTTAATTCTTTTTGTTCTAGTAAACAAATGTAAATTTTGTATTAAAAGATGCTTTAAGGCAAAGCCTAGATTGGACAAGGAAAACAAACCATTTAGCTGTACAAGTGTTTTATTATTTGGGGTTTGATTTTGGTTATCAGCTCATTAGCCTTGGATGGATACGTTCTTATCATAAACTATTAAAAGATATGTTTTAAAGAAAAAAAAATAAAAATCTTGATGGAATTTTTTTTTTAAAAAAAAAACCCAAACAAAAGAATGAAAATATATAATATTTTAATTTATTTATGCTTATTTTTATTTCATAGTTTTAAAATATTACATGAATATAAACTTTATTTTTTTCAATTATTATATAAACAAAATTTAAATCTCAAATTTGTTAAACCACTTTAGTAGGTTTTACCAATTAAATTTATTAAAATTCATGTTAAGTCTCATCTTTGAATAGGACTTTGAATTCTTCTAGAATTTATTGTTATCTTTCAAAAACTCATTTGGGGGTCTATAATTATTAAAACTGTTTATTGAAAATATAAGAATACAATAGAAATAGCAAACCTAACTAATCTCTTATAACAATTTATGATTTTTTACATCTTAATATTGTTTAAAAATTATTTCAATTGGTATTTTGATAAAAAAAATATTTATTTTTTTTTTAAATAAAGAATTATGTCATAACACAACTACTCAACCATTTACAACCACCAAACATACTATTAATTAGTTCCAACTTCCTGTCAAATTAAAAAAAAAATAAAATAGAAAAAGGGGAAAATTCAAGAAGAGAATAAATAAATAAATAAATAAATAAAAATAGAAAGAATGAGTCATCTCCCCTAACTTTCCCTGTTGAAGAGTCACAAAAATATCAAGCCTTGTCTTGGGCTGCCCCCATCATCCATCTCATTGTCACATAAAAATTGAAAAGGCTGCTAACCTCTGACCACCACCAATCACATTACCCATTACCCCCTGCATGAATTCATTCATCCTCTTAACATTAGATGACAACTACTTTACATTACATTACCCACCACAATGTATGGTCAAAAAACCACCCACCATTAACATCACTTCTGAAGCACTCTTCACCCTTTTCCTTCATTTTATGTCTCTTAACACCAATATCCTCCCGGGAGCATTTAATATCATTATGTCTTTTCATTTCATCATCTGAAATTCAGACAAAACTGGAGTCTTTTGCTTTGTTTTGTTTCGGTTAGGTAGAGATCTGTTTCGGAACAGAAACAAATGGGGAGCAAATGGAGAAAGGCAAAGCTTGCTCTTGGGTTGAATATGTGTTTGTATGTTCCTGAAGCTCTAGACCGAGATTCTTCATCATCATCAGCACCCTCTTCGCACTCCACTCAGCCAAGGCCATCCGACGCCGTTCCTCTCTCTCCGACTGATCAGGCATCCTATCTTTCTACCACTCCCTCGTCTTCAGGCCATCGCTTTTCCAAATCCGGACAACCCAAATCCTCCAAGGTTCTTCATTTCTCACCAAGCCCCACTTATAATCTGTGTTTTTGCCATATTTGATTAAAAGGGAATTCGATTTTGTTGCTGATTTTGGCCCTTTTTTTTTGTTTGAATTTGTTTATGTAACTTCTGCTTTCTTGTGGTTTTTTTTTTTTTAACACCTTTTCCCCATGGATCTCATTTCAATGGTAGATTATTAGTTTAAATGAACATTTGATTCACCCGAAACTTTAAGCTAATGAACATTCGAATTCGGTACAGTCGTTCTGTATAGTGGGTTCAATTTTATCTTTCTTGGTAATGTTGATTATTGAGCTTTATATTCTGCATTATTTCCGAGTAACTGTTAATGTCATTTTTGAATCACTGTAAAGGTTTATTTATTTATTTAACTTCTATATATATCTAGTTGCAAGGCTGTTGTCTTGTGGGGTATGCTATTGGTGTGTGATAATTTGATAGATTCTGAATTTTCAGAAGATGGCAATTTGTTGTCTTGTTATCTTCAACTCTATTGTGGGGGATAAAGTGGACTAGTCCCTTTAAGGACCATTGCAATTTGGCTTATTAAAAAAGGAATACACTGTTACTATACCTCTCTTAACTTTTCTCCTTCTCTTGAAGTGGGAAAAAAAGTGTTTTCTTTGGTCAGCTTAACTGCACTATTCTAAATACACTCAAATATCTCTCTCTGCTTTTGATGTTATTTGGGACAAAAAGACAGTACATTTGATTGAAGAAATGGAAAATGGAAATTAGAAATTTGGGCCAAACCCTTTCTCTTTTTTTTTTTTTTTCTTATTTTATTGAGCTTTGTATTTTTTGTTCTTTGGGTTAGCGTGATGAAAGATCCATCATTAATTTGGGGGGTTATTTGATTTGTATTTACTTTTAAAAAGTCACCGGTGCCTTGGTTGCTGTTTAATTCACATTCTGTGTCCTTTATAACTATAATGGTTTGACCACGAAAGATTTGACTTCTTTTTTGGTTGATTTTGGTGATTTACTGGGAAGATCTACAGTACTAGCGACTTATTAATTGTATTTGAAAATTCTTTAGACGGGGTGGGGATTTGTGGTGCGGTTGGGTTGCCTTGTATTTCTTCTTTTCATGCAGCCTCAATAATAGAGCTGTGTATGGACAAAAGGGACCAGTGAGACAGTAGTGACATTTGAAATTTTCAATACTTTACAAGTTGCAGCTGTTGGGGGTGACTACTTAAAAGCCCATAGCACTTGGGATTGTGAAATATTGGGATGCAAGTTCCAATGCTACAACTAGATACATAATGAATGCATGCTAAGTAGTATTCCCTAATCAGATAGACACACCTGCACAACTGTTTTCCTGGCAGTGGAAATTCACTAATTAAGAATGCTTTCAGAATTAGCTAAAGGGTACCACAAAGAACTACTTGAGACGGAATCATTTCTTGTTTACTGATATATACTGGGCTATGATTCAATGTAAAAATAAGTAATGCTTTCTTGTTAAGTTCTGAAAGTCAGATATTCAGTGTCTCATTGATTTTGGCTTGATGTGCCAGATTCATTTGATCCTTAGTGTTTTTGCATTTTGAACACACATCAACTGATGACCAAGCTGAAAGAAAGATATTCCTGGAGTTCAATTTGATGCTCGGCATATCTTCAAATGTTTGCATTGCAAAATGTAAAAATACCTGTAGAGATATTGGCCTTTTAGTGACATAATGCTTCAAACTGTTTTGAGTAATTTTAGGGAAAAATAAACTTGTAATTTTTTCTTCTGGCATTTTTTAATCCTGTTTGTAGATTTTTAGCTGCAACTATTATTTATTTCTCTTTATCTGTTAGCTTCCAGATGAATTTGCATAACTTAAATTTTTTACTCTGCATATATTCTCCTTACTGTCACTTGGCATAATTTTGTATTTAACAACTGTGGGGATTTTGTGGACTCATCAGCTTATCCTTCTAAATTGTAGAGGACTTGTGCAATATGCCTGAACACCATAAAACCAGGCCATGGCCATGCCATTTTCACTGCAGAATGTTCCCACTCTTTCCACTTCCACTGCATTACATCTAATGTAAAACATGGAAACCAAATTTGTCCAGTTTGCAGAGCGAAATGGAAAGAAGTCCCATTTCATAATTCTGCTCCTAATCTTCAACAAGGAAGGTCAAGAATCAATGCTGTAGGATGGTCTCGGGATGATGCCTGGATGACTATTTTACGACAACTTCCTTCTCCTCAACTAGATGTGAGTCGACAGATTACTTCAGTATTTCAAGCCCCTGAACCCGGTATCTTCAATGATGATGAAGTTCTGGATCCCCAAGATGAGGTTGGTGAGAATAGCAGCACATCTACTACAGATGCTACTGAAAACATTTATACTGGAAAAATAGAGGTCAAGACATATCCAGAAGTTTCAGCAGTCCCAAGTGCAGTTTCTCATAATAATTTTGCTATACTAATCCATCTTAAGGCTCCTCTTACCAGTGGAAGGCATAATAGTTACCGAAACCAGGTTCAAGTATCTCCAAATTCTCGTGCACCAGTTGACCTGGTGACAGTTCTTGATGTTAGCGGCAGCATGGTGGGAACCAAGCTTGCTTTGCTAAAACGAGCCATGGGGTTTGTGATTCAGAATCTTGGCCCCTCTGATCGGCTTTCTGTCATTGCCTTCTCCTCCACAGCTCGTCGCCTTTTCCCTCTTCGTCGAATGACTGAAACTGGACGGCAGGAGGCTTTGCAAGCTGTTAATTCTCTGATTTCAAATGGTGGGACAAACATTGCTGAAGGCATAAAAAAGGGTGCCAGGGTTTTATTAGATCGCCAGTTGAAGAATCCAGTTGGCAGTATCATGCTGTTATCTGATGGGCAGGATACATATACTGTGACTACTGCTGGTGGGGCCCATTCCCGAACAGATTACAAGTCTCTTCTTCCTATCTCAATTCATCAAAATGGTGGTAGTAGCTGGCAAATTCCTGTACATGCATTTGGGTTTGGTGCAGATCATGATGCTGCTTCAATGCATTCAATCTCTGAGATATCTGGGGGAACATTTTCTTTCATAGAAGCTGAGAGTGTTATTCAGGATGCATTTGCCCAATGCATTGGAGGGATATTGAGTGTGGTAGTACAGGAGGTAAGGGTCAAAATTGAGTGTGTTCATCCAGGTTTGCAAATAACCTCAATAAAAGCAGGAAGTTATCAGACCAGCTTGATGGCTGATGGAAGAGCAGGCTCCATTGATGTTGGGGACTTGTATGCTGAAGAAGAAAGGGATTTTCTGGTTACAGTTAACATTCCAGTTAATGTTTCAAGTGAAGACATGTCATTGCTAACTGTTAAATGTGCTTTTAGAGATCCTATTACACAAGAAATGGTGATTTCAGATGACCTGAGTGAAGTAAGGATTCAGAGGCCTGTCATAACTGGGCAACTAGTCGTGTCTATTGAAGTAGACAGGCAAAGAAACAGGCTTCGTGCGGCAGAGGCAATGGCTGAGGCCAGGGCTGCAGCTGAACGTGGTGACCTAGCAAATGCAGTCTCTGTATTGGAGAGCTGCCGTAGAGCTCTGTCGGAGACAGTCTCTGCTCAGGCTTGCGATAAGTTGTGTACTGCATTATGTGCTGAGTTAAAGGAAATGCAAGAAAGAATGGCAAACCGTCGGATATACGAGTCGTCTGGAAGGGCATATGTTTTATCAGGTCTGAGCTCACACTCATGGCAGAGAGCAACTGCACGAGGTGATTCCACCGATAGTACTAGCCTTGTGCAAGCTTACCAAACCCCATCCATGGTTGACATGGTGACAAGGTCTCAGACCATGATCTTGGGTAATCCACCTCGTCAACGAAAACTCCGTCAAGCTCAGTCATTTCCAGCCCGGCCACAGCCGAGGTAATAATTAGGTGTTGCTTTTGAAAATTCTCCTCACCCTACATTCAACATATTCTATATCGATAGACCTTTTTGTTCTTGCAAGTTTTCTTTGTTTTTTCCTTCTGTGATTTTGGGAAGTGGGGGTAGTGCAAGGTTCAACATTTTAACATGGTAATGGTGGGTATATTTACTTGGTTTTGGTATGTAAATGAATAAGAATTTTGAGGGGTAAGCTGAGAGAGAGAAGAATGGGTTTGAGAAAGGAAAAAAATGGTGAAAAGGAGATAATGTAAATATCCAGAAATGGGTGTTTTTTGGTTGGTTACTGAGAAAATGGAGTATAAACATGAAATTGTGTGGGGATACTTGGGGTGAATTTCTTCAATTATATGTATGATAATATGTTATAACTGCTTTTGATTCTTTTCACAACTTCTTTTTTTTAGCTAAGAGCTGATGTTTATTTTTGACCATCCGTGGTTGAGAAAGTGGACATTCTCAAACACAACTGATGCTGAAGCTTCATATGTCTAGTTTGTCAAATTTATTCAAAGATGAAGCTTTATTACCCAAAAAGTTTCTATGAATGTGTGAAAAAGAAATGAAGTACTTCATTAAGTTCATTGAAATCGAAGTAAAAGGAGTTCTATTATAAACCATTGTCTCGAAGTATGAGATGAACAATTTTAATTTTGTCTAAAATCATACTATATGTTGCTTGTACATTTTGATTGCTTCTAGTAATGCATATATGAACTGAACTCCTACCTTTATTGATTATTGTTTATATAATGAATAAAATTGAATGGCATTATTCATCTAATATCTTATTCATTGGTGTTGATGCTATTCTATATTTTCTTTACATCTTATATATTTAAAATATTCAATTTTTTTTTAAAATTTTTTTATTAGTGATATTAAAATTCACCCAATTATTTGTGAGTATCCAAGATATGTGAAGACAGAAAATCCATCATCTTTGAATGATCATAAAAATTTTCTATTGACATTATGTTCAATTGTCCTTGAAGGCTACATAAAACTAGCATGTCTGTTCATCTCATAAGGCGGTACAAGAGATTTGGAATAATTTGAATTCCATTAACTCCGGATTACAGAGGAATTTAGGTTATTTTCTTGTAATAAATAAATAAAACTACATAAAACTATGATGTGAAGGACATGTATGACCAACAAATAGCAAAATAATATATTTGAAAGCTCATGTGATTTTTTCAATTGAATTTATATATGTAAAGAGTAATTATAAAAGAATATATATATATATATATATATATATATATATATAGGTTAGAGAAAATATGTTCAATATTACACCTCAAATGTGTTTCCATAGATGGTGTGGGTATGAAACTGAAATGGCATCTTGTGATGAGCAGGATGACTTTGTAATATGAGACTAATAGTGATATATTGATATCAAATCATTGAAAATCTATATGGATATCTATCAAAAACTACAAGATATGACCAACAATCATTCCATCACATGCTTGAAGAATTGTCCATTTTATAAAATAATTTTCTCAACATCAGCAAAATCAAAGTCATGTAATAAAATCACATAACATTTTATCACTTTTTATTTTAATTTAATTATTATTTTTTTTATAAATATTAATTAATTCAATCTAAAAATTATCTTCGTGTAAATAAGTTAATTGGCTTAATTTCTTAGATTAGAAGTAAAAGATTAAAAGATCAATTCTCTCACACTAACTTTAGAGTGATTTTTTTTTTTTTAATTTATGTTTGTGTGTTTATGAATGGACTTGAAAGAATAATTTCTCTAATTTGTATTTGTGCATAAAATAGAAAATAAATAAAAACTAATAAATACAAAATTTAGGGAATTTAAAAAAATTAATAGAAAAAACACATTTTTACCTCAAAATTTTAATAAATTAAACTTTTTATTTCACTCGTTTTGATAATATTCATTAAGACTCGAGTCTTTTTGTTGCTGTCGTCTATTTTTGGAATGAAAATTTATTTATTTATTTTTACGTTACACAACACAATAGTTGCCAATTATGAATTTAAAAAAAAAAACTGCTGAAACAAATATAATTATAGTATATTTATTTTTAATATATTACTAAAATAAATAGTACTATTAATATTATTTATTTAACTTATAGTGTATTAATCATGCAATATTTATTAATATCATATAACTATAATATATTTGTGATACAATACTTATTAAATATATTATAACTATAGTATGGATAAAGTATAAAAAATTTATTTATCTTATAGAATATTTATAATAAAATAAAAAATAATTTAATTTAATTTAATTTAGTTTAAATCAAATTTAAATTAAAAATCCAACAAACAATTTAGGTCGCATATCAACCTTCATCGCATCACATGATTAAATTTTAATGAGGTAGCATTCGACGGAGAAAATTAAATAAGGTGGTAAATGACCTCTGACTTTTGTTTACGGAGGCAACCAAGCTGTTGTTGTAGTCCACCAAGCCGTGGAAGCTAATTGTACTTTCTGTAGTACGAGTATGAATGAAACATCGTAGACATTGACCATGGTGACAGATTAGATTAGATTAGATTAGATTAGATTAGGCCACGTATATTGGAGAAGTCATGACATGCCACTTGGTTGTATGATAAATTTTGTGTATTTGTAGCTTGATATGTGATAATTATTGTGTTATAGAGTTGGGAATATTAGTGAAGTTTTCTTCTTCTTCTTTTTTTTTAAAGTTTGTAGAAATTATGGTTTAAACTTTGTTTGACGCTGATATTTTGGTGTTTTTTGCGACTTGGTATTTGTGATTTTTAGAGTTGAGAATATTAGGAGGTGTATTGGAATTTTTTGAAAGATGTTTAATGTTGAGTGTATACTTGAGTTTAATAGCTGGAAGATGTTTAATGTTGATATTGAGCGTAACCAATCAAGGTTTTTTTTTTTAATTTAATTTAAATTTTGTCAAGGATTGATTTGTTAAAAGAATTAAAACACAAGGACCAAGTTCTATGTTCAGTGTGCAAAGCAAATTTTAGCCTTCATTTGCTTAACGCTGGGCTTAGATAAAATTGAACAAATTATGTCATTGTTTCGTTAGAATTCAAGTACTGATGTCTTTTGTGTTATGACACAGCTCAAAAAATTTATTAACGAGTCCTGCGCTTTTGCTGTTTCATCGACATTTTCTGGACCAAAGGAACAAGGCCAGAATTACAGCTCCCTGACAAAAGCTTTCAAAAGGCATACCAACTGGAAATGGAAATGAGCGCCCATATCCTCTCTTCTTTATCTTTTTCATGAGCAACATGAAGTTAAAAAATCAATGAAACCAATCGTAGAACCATCTATATATCTTTAATCGCACGGATGATTGTCAATCTATCATGCCCCATCAGAGACCACCTTCTTACGCATATCGAGTATTGCTATTGAAGTGACCGGGGGATCCCTTGCAGAAAGTAGAGTAGCCGTATGCTCTCGGTGCATAAAAATGATTTAAATTGGTGTCATCAAAATTTAAAATTAATTTATAAATTTTATTAAAATATAATTTAAATTATTTATTATTAAATATATTATATATTATTATTTATTAAATTTTTTTTTTTAAAAAAAATCACATCAAAAGTCTGCCTGAAAAAATCATCATCTCTATGATTCTCAAAAACCTCTTTTTAAGTAAAGCCCTCCAGTTCTCAAGTCTCTCTCTCGTACATCAACTG
Organism: Khaya senegalensis; assembly: GCA_032402905.1. Classification (NCBI taxonomy): domain Eukaryota; kingdom Viridiplantae; phylum Streptophyta; class Magnoliopsida; order Sapindales; family Meliaceae; genus Khaya; species Khaya senegalensis. The sequence continues at coordinate 4,978,351 of CP135553.1, read as the reverse complement.
AAAAACTGAAACTTTCATGCTCTCTCTCTCTCTCTCTCTCTAACGCCATTAATAACCTCTTCATGTATTTACATGAATGCCTGTAATTGCCACATTTACTGCTTTTGCTTTGCTTGGCTTCTTGTACACAAAAGCTACCTCATTTAGCCTCTTTGCCTTCTCTTGTATGCATAAACCATCAAATGCTTAAAACCTTTATCTTAATGCAACAGGAGTGCATACTTTAAGTACAAGAAGGTGCTATTTTGCCCGCTTTCAAAGTCCTTCTGTCACTACAATGAGACGGCTAACAGCTAAGCTGCGGGAGACACGCTGACAATATGGATAAATTCTCGGTCTCTTTGGTTTAGGTACGCGATTCTCGCAATCTTATGGAAACTAAATAGATAACCTTTAGATTTTCCAATCATTCGGCCTCCCTAGTTGTTAGAAAAAGTATATGATCACGGTATAATTTTTAATCAGTAAAAAATTTACATGATTTAGAATGAAATAATGACTTTCACAACTTACTTATGATATAATCTTTTTCTGTCATTTTACTAATTAATTGGACCTGCCAATAAATTAGCAGAGATAAGATTTAATGACACTGATTATTCTACCGACGAATCCCACGTCATTGATCATCTAATCAATCGATGGCATACAATAGTTTAATCGGACGGTCTCCGTCACATGGGACCCATGCGATTCATTGTCTGTACCTGACAGCCGACTCCCACTTAGGTGGGGTCAACTCAAAGCATAACGTTGAAACTCAACTTTACAATGTCATAACGGATGCTTTGAAGCCAAGTCTATCCAGCCGTTGGCTTCTGGTCTGAGCAATTGTTTTCTTTAGTATCTATAATTCATTTTCGAAAATTTCCCATTTTTAAACAAAATCCATAGCAAAATTGCGGGCTTTTAAGCTTAAACTGTGAATTTAGCTAGTAGAATGGTTGAGGAGTCTCTTTCAGGTTTGCAAATGGATCGCTTTCAAAGAATAGTAAATTGGTCTGTTTACTACATCCATTTCCATTTTACACATTTTTCATCAACACATCAATCTTTTTATGTTTTATATGCCGTGGTTTGTGTCTTTGCATTTCCCTTTGTAAACTTGGCAACCTTTTAATTTTGATTGGTTTGTCCAGTTTCTGAGTTATCCAGTCTTTTGGTCTTCTGGGTTAGTTCGTTTTGCTTGGTTCTGCTTTTCTTGTCAAGAATTTGAGGAGTTTGGACTAAATTGATATGCCTTTCGAAAGCTTTTTATTTGATTCTTGTCAGTAAGCTGTTATTCTGGCCTTCTCTTTTATTCCAGAAAATGTCGATGAAACAGCTTACGTGCAGGACTCGTTAACAAATTCTTTTAACTGTTTATTGGTTTTGAGAGGTCATTAGTTTATAGAAGGACTTCAACCAGCTGACACTGTGTCGTATCTTAATTGTTTGATGTAACTATACTGCATGCTGTTGCAACTATTATTGAATGGTGAACATGCGTATTCCTTTGATTATGCGTTTAAGACGTTTAGTTGGGTATCATGCAACTGTTGATTACTAACGGACTGAGTATATATTACTAAACTTTGTATTCAGGGTACCTTAAATTAGTATAAATGTGTAATCTACGATCATAGTGGTTTTCATGTGAGAATCCATTTCTATTCTTGTTTTCTTGGTTTTCATGTGCATTTTAAATGTTGTTGAAGTAGCACATTTGAAACTCATGGTCTGATTACAGGATAAATCAATTCAATTGAATTAGAGTCTCCTTGTAAATGTGATACATACTTGAAAATTTTCAAGCATCTTTGTTTGTTAATACCCCTCTATTGATCTCCAGCTCAATTTCCCACTTTGGTTTCAGGATATTTTATATGCCTTCTTTTATTTATATTTTAAAATTTCTGGTGTTTATTTTTTATTTTTTGTTTTCTTTCAATGGATGTTTATTTATATCTTTTTAGATTTCTTTCAATGATATTAACCCTCATAAGAATGTTTCTGCCATTTTATTTGGACTTGGATTTTCTTATTCTTAACTCTAGTTGAATCATCAGTGTCTCTGGTTTTATTTTCTTGAAAGTTTTTGTTGTCATTTGTTTTGTGCAGATTGAGGAATCTAAGAACAAAAGCCTCTGAAGAATCGACTTCCAGTCCCTGATGAATGTATCTACATACTTCATTTTATTTATTTTCTTATTGTTTTTTGTTATTTATTTCATAGACTGTTGATGTTTTTAACTGATTCTTAGAATAAGTGAATAAGTTGGGTGTTTTACTGCTTTAAACTAAGTTATTGACTTGGTAATTTCTTCTAGGAACTACTCATAATTTCTGGTCATGTAGCTTGACGTATAGATAATAATTTCTGAAAACTTTACTAGGTAGTTATTATACATTTTTGCAAAATGACTAAGTAGAATCAAGAACCAAAATTTTCAATCTATTGTTTCATTTTGAGTTGCTAACTCAATGAAGTTTGAGTATCTTTTTCCCTCTTTCACCAATATTTGACTAGCCTGTCACTTGTTGTCTTATGACAAGTATGAGATTACTTGGAAAAACTTCAGCTTAAGCTTTTGTTGTCAATTTGTGACGTATCTATTTAGTAAATGACAAGATCCACTATATCATTTTTGGAATCTAGTAAGTGATATGAGCTTCTCAAAGATTGTAAGGCGCTGATATGATAAGAGAGAGATGGGTGTCTGTAGGTTTTAAATTAATGCTATTTTGTTGATGTTGAATTGATTCTGGAATTAGAACATTGAACTCACTGGCTTTTTCTTTTTCTTCAGTGTTTTGGATTTGCATAAATGAAGCTCCAAGTAAGAGTTGGCCTTGCTTGTCTCGTCAGCTTGATCTGGATTCAGCACAGCCTTTGTGGTTAGTATTAATGTTTCTGATGGTTATTGTTCTCTATTTTTCTGTTCTTTAATATTATATTAGGAAATATTAGATACACCCTGGCCTGATAAACTGTATGGCAAAGCCTGGTATCTTGATTGACACTCTTGGAGATGAGTAGGTGAAACTCAAAGGTGGTTTTGACACCCTCTAAGTTAGCAATTCGCTGTAGATAAGCTCCATAAGGTGTTTTGTTTTGTGATTTCTACCTTCTATATAATATTTGTGAAGCTTTTGGTTGCCTTGTGGCTGATGAACTTTCTGACGCAGCAAATATAAACAATTGGACATGTACTTGTTCTTCATCACTGCAAGGAGACCAGAGAAATATTCTCAAATCGAACTGTTCTACATCCTGTGATTGCAGTCCTGGTATGCTGCTGATTTTTATGGTATAATCATCCAGAAGCTTTAAACTGCTTTTAGCATGATTGTTGATGCTAAGCATTTAATAGAGCATCATCTCGTTATTATTTAATAGTTATTAACTTCACCCATTTTTATGTTCAATTTGAGGGAAAATTTTAAAGAGGGGTCAAAGAAAGGGGGAGGACTATGTACCTTTTTGTAGCAACAGTTTAACCAAAAAAAATTTTCAGATAAGTCTACGTAGCAATGTGCTAATGCAGAAGACATCAGAATAAATATAAAAAATTCCTGTTGCTAGATCCTTATCTAGAATTAGTGGGGCATTTCTTTTAGTATATTTGAGAGGTGGACAGTGTAGGTTTTTCAATTCCTCTATTGGTGTTATGACAATGTCAGAAAAAAAAATTGCTGACTGTGAAGTTGGAATGAATGTCTCATAATCTTTAACCGAATAAATTTGACTTATTAATGGTATATTCAGTATTGCGTATTTTTCTCGTTAGATTGACCATCATAGTGTTGAAAAAAAGGACTGTTCGGAACTCCAATATGTTCACTGATCCTTCCCCACCTGTAATTTCCTCTTCTTTTTGAAACAAACAAATAAATAAATAAATAATTAATGAGCCCCTTTCCTGAGGTCAGAAAATTTTGCCATAGGTTAACTTTTTTTTTTTTGAAATTTTTAACACAGATATGTTAAGTTGAAAATGCCATTTATGAGTATATTTTGTAATCTGCCTCTGGGAGTACCTTGTGCTTAGGCTTGATACACTTATTCTTCAAACAATTATGTACATCATGTATTAACTATGAACCATGGTTACTAGAAGGTATTTGAAATATTAATTGCATTATCCATCTCTGTAGCAGTTGGAGAATTGAGTGAAGGTAGATGGACATGTATTTGTGCTGCTGATGGATTGCCTAAAATAGCAACAAACAGCCATGGTACCACCTGTTTTGCAGGCTGCAACTGCACTTCTGGTACCTTTTACCTCTACGGTTATACATTTTTTTGCTGAATTTTACATTAAGTCATCTAATTTGGGCATAGTTGTGTGGTTTTTCATCCAAACTATTGCTGGATAATTTTCCTGGTCAACAAATTGCTTTATTGGGACTACTGTTTCAGAGCTATCATGTAGTTATAATTCATGAATAACCTAAAATATGATATCTCCAAGTTCTAGTTCAAGATTGAGACAGTATCAGGACAGAAAATGAGTCAGATTGTTAGACTTTTCTGCATAGAACATTTATAACTAGTATGAGTAGCTCCATCAAACTGTCCCCATGATTCAAATATATCCATGTTCATATAAATATTTTAAGTTTACTTTGTTGTTGATGAATATTTTCTCACATTGGGTGATACTTATGTTTTACATTTTAGTTATTTACTGGTGTTCAAATTATGAGGATTCAGGAGCTTACTGGCATTTGATAACTTTACAGGTTATGTCAGTGGGAAAAAATCTTCAGGGAAGCACGTTTTGAGTAAAGTTGTTGTGATCATTTTATTACTATGTGTCATACTCACAACACTTGTATTTCTTACCTCGGCAATATGCTATTTCTATCAAAAAGACAAGTGCCGTATTCAATCACCTGTTTTTTCTTCGGATAAAGAAACAAGTTGCAATAGTGCTACCAACTTAATAAGCCACAGGAGTTCTTCAGTTCCAGAAACTAGAGTTGACATTGGTTCTCCGTTTAATCTCGTTAAAGGTAGATGAACCCACATGAAACATGAAATTAAATTCCTTGTGACTGAATATGGCCTATCTTCTGTTGGCTATTTCCCTTGGTTTAGTTATTCTGAAAACCTAAATATATGTTCTGCTATTTGAGCATTAGTGCAATATATTTCATCTTCATTTTTCCTAACTTGGATTTTATAAAGTGCTTGGAATAGTGTCGTAATTCTCTATTTCTGGTTTTGCAGGGTGTTACCCAAAGACTGCTTTCTGTAGAAGGAAAACATGGACTGTACATGGAACAATTACCCAATTCTCATACTCTGATTTGGAATATGCAACTGATAAGTTCTCCAGTTCCAACCTTGTAGGACATGGGGGAAGCAGCTATGTATATCGAGGTCAACTTAAAGACGGTAGATCTGTGGCAGTTAAGCAATTTAAGACTCAGGGAGGACCAGATGCTGATTCTGTCTTTTCCACAGAGGTACAGCCTCAAGTTACCGGTGGCTTTCATTTGTTGATTAGACAACAGCTTTTTTTCTCTCTCCAATTATTCTCAAAATAAATGAGGAAAGGAAAATATCTCCGCTCCTCAAAGCTGAAGGCCATTGACAATTTGTTGTTCTTCTCAGGTCGAACTGTTATCAAGACTTCATCATTGTCATGTGGTGCCATTACTTGGCTACTGTTCAGAGTTCCGAGGAAAACATGCTGAGAGGCTACTGGTATTTGAGTATATGGAAAATGGAAATCTGAGGGATTGTTTGGATGGGCTGTTAGGGGAGAGCATGAACTGGGATACTCGTGTTGCAATTGCAATTGGAGCTGCTAGGGGTTTGGAGTATCTCCACGAAGCAGCTGCTCCAAGAATTTTGCACAGAGACATCAAATCCACAAATATTCTTCTAGATCACAATTGGAGAGCTAAAGTAAGAATCTTGATTTCTCTGTATCTCCATCACAAACACTAAATTCCATGAAGCAAGGAAGAGGACCAAAATGTTATGTTCACCATAAATACAGCTGAATTGGTTGGACATCTATTGTGTCCGATATCTCTACAAGTCTCTTTTTTTTTTTTTTTTTTTTTTTGTCCAAATATATTTGAGTTTAAAATTGAAAATCAGATGCTTTCATAAATTTAATTTCTTAGTTGGCTTAAATTTTATTCAATTTATTAAAAAATTACTGGTGCAGATAACTGATCTTGGTATGGCTAAACGTTTAAGAGCTGATGGCATTCCCAGCTGTTCCAGTTCACCAGCAAGAATGCAGGGCACTTTTGGGTATTTTGCACCAGAGTACGCAATAATTGGAAGAGCCTCTCTTATGTCAGATGTTTTTAGTTTTGGGGTAGTTCTACTTGAACTTATTACTGGTCGGCAACCAATTCATAAATCAATTAACAAAGGGGAAGAAAGCCTCGTGCTATGGGTAAAGTGAATCATAATCGTTTCATTGCATGAATGCATATCCTAGGTTGATTCAGATCTTGTGATTCTATGGCTTGTTAAAGCTTCATCATTACCTGATAAAGTAATTAATTGGTGGGATATCACAGAATTGGAAGGTTCATTATAGATATGACGAGTCCTCTTACAGATAATAATCACTCATAAATCAAGTATATGATTTCATCACAATGCACCTACCTTTTGCATAGAATATATTTCTCTTCTGCAAACTGGGAAAAATATCTTGTCAGTCTCAATATTCTAGTTAACAGTGCCTTTAATTTCAGTCTGCAATCTCATAATCGTGATTGTGTTGTTTTCAATTTGCAGACTATTACTGATAATTATCTTGATCTTCTTTAACAAAATGTTGACATAATTTGAGTGTATTTTTTGTAGGCAACACCTGTTTTACAGGACAGCAAGCGAGTGATATCAGAGTTGCCTGACCCACGCTTGAAAGGGATTTTCCCAGATGAAGAGATGCAGATAATGGCTTATCTAGCAAAGGAGTGCCTACAGTTGGACCCTGATGCTCGACCAACCATGAGTGAGGTTGTACAAATCCTCTCAACCATAGCACCTGATAAGTCTAGAAGAAGAAACATTCCTCTGAATCTGTTTCAGGTAGAAATATTTGTACTAAACTGTGTCTTGTGGAGTTTGAGTTCACTATTTTTAGACTTTCTTTTCTGGTGTGTAGTTTTCTGCTTTTATTCATGGGTGATGGCTTCTCCAAGGGTATTATTCCTGTAGTCTGAACTTGTTTTTGTACTTCATTTGGCTTTAGAACACTCTTCTTCCTCTTCCTCTTCCTCTTCCAATTTTTCATATCCTTCATGGTTGGACGGCTCTTCTTTGGTCCCTCTATCTCTTTTGCTCAGAACAGACAGTAATATCTAAACGTGGCAGACTATTTACATTCTCTTTTATGAAGATCTCAAAATGTTTTTGCGTGAAATATGTAGTTTGACAGTATTCACATTGATGTTATATACTAGAATACCTTTAACCCTTGCGATTGCTTGTTTGCAACATGTGAATATATTTCTTCATGCTCTTAAGAGGCTAACAATGAATAATATGGATACAAATGCCCTGTGGAAGAATTCTGATGACTCCCTCGTGAGAACTAGGATGGTTAGTACTAGTGAGCATTCCATGGTAGTTGGTCTCCTTTATGAAGTCCGAGCTTCAAATGCTTTTATCGTACCTGATCATTTCTAAACATTTATCATCTACATTAATATCACATAGTGCCATATTACTTGTCGCCTTGCCCTATACTAAATTTTTTGCTACATTGTAGCATTTAAATCATGTTTGTTTATCAAGTCCTTCCATATTCTCTTACACCTTTTCCTTTCTTTTTAGAGCCGCTTTCTTTTTCCCAAAAGGAAATATTCATCTCCTTTTAACTTCCACATGTTTAGTACTAATTTTCTCAAAATTGAGGAAGAGTGTATGCATTTACACTGTTGATATGAATTGTCGCTGATTCATGCATTTTTTAGATGTCTTCAGCCAGTAGCATGAAGACGGAACCATCCACAGCAAGACCTGACAATCTATTTGAGGCATCTGTTGGTTCAGAAGAGCTGAGGCGAGCACCATCTATTAGGTCGCCAGGATGTTCACAGCCATTAGATACTGACTGTAATGTTTATACCAGGAGCAACAGTGAAGGAACAGAAACAGTTTCAGCTGAGTATATGGAGAGGCTGATCCTCCTAACCTCAAACGTTGGAAAAGGCCACTCTGCAGATGATGAAATAGTGGACTTAACTGAACCTCGGTTTGAATCATTCTGCGTGGGTAACATTAAGTCCCCCTGACAAGGGCAAAGAAGGCCAGAAAAAAGTAACATAATCTATTTTATCCAGCATAAAATGCCTTCTGGTGTATAAATGTCTTTTGGTTTTTTTGTGCTGCACTAGGCTGGATTAGGTTATTTTTGAGAAAGCAAGTAGGTTTTTCTCAGTACGTGCTCCATTTTAATTTTTTTTTATTCTTTTGTTTGAAAAGTATAGAACATGAAAAGTGGCTTTTATACATGTTCACGCGCTTTCTGCAGTTGTATTTATGTCAGTTTCTGCACAGAAAAATTATACCCATGTAAAATTTCATTTTTAGGGAATGATATTCTACTACACAAACAAAGACTTACTGTCAAAAGCATTATATTTAACGTGTAAGCAATTTATTTTGGTTTTGGTTGGAATTGAGGTTTAGTTGAGCTGAGCTGTGTTTGTGCCAGAAACAGCAAGTGTTGATGAGCCTGAAAAGCATCTGGAAATGAATTTCTTTAACTGTAGATTGGGACAGCCGAAAAAAAAAATCAGTTGATTACTGTATTATCAATCTACTACTACCATAATGAGAATCTGGGAATGAATAGTACTACCATATGTTTTTGAACTGTCATATGCTGATGGCAAAAATATTGGTCAATGCCACCTTATATTGGTGGTGTACCTTTTCAACATCATATAAACTCAGATATGCCATCTTCGTTTCTTAGAAGCAAGAGAAAATCTCTTGTCATCTGCCATTTTGAGTGGTTGTTTAATCCTTCTTGGGCCAGCAATGGATCCTTCCCCGCCGCCAAGCACGCCCTTGCTGCCGCCAGCACGCCCTGCAGGAGGAGCGTTTTTGGAATCATGGTAATGTGTTTACTATTTTCTTGTTTTCTTTTGAATTTGACGAGGACTATGTTTCATTCTCATTTCTCTTCCTCGTATTGTTGTGCTCAAATTGTGCAGTTTGTGGTTTCTGTGCTGCTGTGGTTTGTTCGGAAGCTGCTGTGCTCCACTCTTCGAACCTGGGCCTCCTCCTCCTTGAAAGCTTCCTTCGTTGACTGCCTCCATTTCGTTTTGAAGTGTTTGTTTATGTGTGAATGAATTATATGATCGAAAGTTTTGACAGGAATTTTTCTTCTGAAATAGGGCCTTAAGCTTATTAGAATTATGTTTTAATACATTCAGTGATATCCTTTGTCGTTGCATTTATACTCTTCCATGTTCACTAGTGACGCAGATGTAGCTTGAGCTTGAAAAGTTGTGGCATTTATACTCCTCATTTTATGCTCTTCCATGTCTATGCAACAACTGGAAGTCACAGTTGCAGATTCACTAGTGATGTAGATGTAGGTTGTCAATTTCGTGCTTTGAGTCGTCGTCAAATTTAGCTTCAAAGTGGGTACTATGAAATAAAAAGGGCTGAAATTGGTGACTTTACCTTGCACGAGTCCTATACCAATACAACGTACAGAAAACCACCCAAGAACCTGAAATGAGGAGGAAATTGCAGTATAAAATGTTTTCCAAGTAGGCAAATTTCCTAAACATAGACACCATTACTCATTGATTTCATAAACATGACAAATGATTAAGGAAAGTAAAAATTACTCTTAAAGAGAATTAACTTTTTTTTTATAGGCCTCTGTACTTTGAACCTTACTCAACTCTTTCTTTATTTTTATTTTTATTTTTGTTAGATCTTTATAACAAATATTTATATTTCATTTTTACTTAACCTATACCTGATCAACTTTAAATTTTATAATCATATTTAATTATTATTTGACTATTATTCCACTATTCGATCCGATAATTTTATATAATCTTAATTAATACTTATATCAATAATTCTTAATAATAATAATAATAATAATAATAATAATGTAAATAAATACATGAATAATCAATAACACTATGATTTTTACAACATTAAGAGTTGAAAGAAGATAATTAAAAGTATTTTAATTTATTCCATGTGTTGTAAAATGAAAACAATTGCAGAAGACAGAGAAATAAACAATAAATTGATTTTATTTTGTTGCAAGAATAAAAATAAGGTATAATTTCGTCTTTATGCAAGTTATTTTGACATATTTGTTAACAAATGGAAAAAGAGACGTACTTTTAAGATTTATTCACTTTCATGACATATTTAAAAAAGAGTTGAGATCCATCAACCTCCGGAATTAAACCTGCAAGATTTCTCCCACTCTCATATTGAAAGCTGATTTGCAAAAGTAACCTAAATGTTTGAAAATCGTAATATCATCCCTAATGTAAGGTAGAAAATAGAATGCAATGAATGACTCCCATACCCTCTTACTTAGCACAGTAATTAATGTCTTAATACAAACCCAATACTAATATTTATTTAATAAAAATTGAAAACATTGTCACCACGTGACTTGTAACATGGTTTGATCATCACAGGATCCATTTAGTACATCATATTATATTTATCCAACATTTGATATACTATACAAAAATAAATTAAATTAAATTAAAAATATTTTGAAAAATTATCTTTTAATAGCTAATATTTTTTAATGCATGAACTAATTTCATTAACCTTATTGGTTTCATATCAGAAAGTAATATAAATAATTTTATTATCTAATGTATTTTATTTTTGACAATGAAAGTGTACCATCAACAAAGTCTAACCAACAATTTGCCTACTATTTCAAAGTAATTTTTTTAAATGATAAAGGTAAAAAAATTAGTTTTTTTAAATTCTATAAATTTGTTTACTTTTTTTTTTCAAAAAAAAGAGCAATTAAAATGAATATTGTGTTTGTTTTCCAAAAATAAAAGTGAAAAGAAAAAATGGAAGAGCGAAATTTTTCAAAATGACTCTATTTTAACATATCTTTACATTTATAATCAACTTTAAAAGATTCTTACCAAAATAACCATTCTTGACAATTTTGTCTCTTAAAACCACTTTTTATATTTATAAAATTAAAACTATATGTTGTGCATGTATTTTTCTTCACTTGCAAAAAACTCTCGTTTTCTATCAAAATTTTCAATATTTATTCTTTTAATATTTGAAACAGTGGTATAAAAATTTCGACATTTTATCATTCAATCTGACAAGTAATTTTGTATACTTTATTTTATTTATTATTTTTATTTAATTTAAAAATAATATAATTATAAAATTTATTAGAATTAATATTTGAGAATTAAATTTAAATTACATGTATGATATATATTAATTTGATAAATTTTGATATATTTTAAAAATTCTAAATAAATACGTAAAAATATAAATAAATGTAGATATGAATGATTTGTTGATCGGAATAGAACATTTTTAATTAAAAATTAATTTTTAAAATATTAAATTTTATACAAACCTTGTGCTAATAACCCGAGTGCACAATACTAACGACTTGAGGATACTTTTATTCTTGTGTCAACGATCTAAAAACACGTTTGTCTGTGTGTCAATAGCTTGAGTGTACAATACTCTCATGTCTAGTATTTTCGTACCAATGACTCGATGGCACTTTTGCCCTCGTGCCAACGACCTAAGTACACAGTGCCCTCGTGCAAATGGTTCAAGGGTACTTTTACACTTGTATCAACGGCCCGATGGCACTTTTGTTTTGTTTTATTAATTTAAAAATAACTTTTATTTTTTAATTTATATTTTAATTTTTAATTTGTATTTATTAAATTAAATTAATAATACTTTTAATATTAAATTTAATATTGAATTATTTTAATTTATATTTTATTATATATGTATTTTATGAATTTCTTTAATTTCAATTGAAAATTTTTTTTTTGTATGAATTTCTTTAATTTATATTGAATGTCAATTTTTTATTTGAAAAATTATTAATATTAGATATATGGTTGAGATTGTGTCGGTTGGTGTTCATTATGGAGGATCATAAGTTATATTATTAGATAGTTCATAAAAGTACCGTAGTAAAAAGATTAAACTTTTATCAATTCCAAAAAACATTAAATATTATGAATTATTAATAATGTTATATGACTTTACTAGAATTGATCTAACGAAATTCGTTATTAAAATAAAAACAAGTTTTGTAGATAGTAAGTTAAGATTTGTTCTATGTGTTGATATAAATAATGATTATGATGTATCTGCCTTTACAAGCAGTATTGTGGCATCAGTGAGTAGACATCTCATTTCCTTTTACATCATTATGGAGTATATAGTTATTGATGATTATAGAGTATCTTGCACATTTTCTTTGCAAATTATTAATCTAGAAGTTCATGTACAACTATTTATTTCTTCTTTAGGAAGTAATAAATTCAACTTTGGTCAAAATTATTCATTAGACGAGATATGTCTTATAGAGACTTCACTTATATATCATGAAGATATTGAAATTCATGGTCAATACCAACCATACGAATATAATGAAAATCCTATACATGATTTTTTTTCATAATCAACCATGTATAGATGGTGAAAGTGCTTACAGTTTTGACGATACACTTAAAACCCCATGTAGGAATTACTACGATGAAGATACAGATGTGTCCATGAACATGGGTTATGAGCTAGTTCAGACTAACTCAATGAGGTGTTAAAATGATATACTAGGACCATCAAGCTCTCGATGTTTGCCAATAATTTCACCGTCAATTGTTCGACCACAGGATGCACTATCTACCTTTGCCCACAATAATATATATGTTGGTTATATTTTTAATTTAAAAAAGAAGTTACGGGATACACTTGGTATGATAACACTAAATAATTATTTTCAGTTTCGAGTTTTAAATTCTATAATAAATCAATTTGAGGCGAAATGTATAATTGACAAATGTAGATGGCGAATTCGAGTAACTAACACAGATAAAAATGGTGAATATTAGTTTGTTAAACGTTTTGAAGAAGTTCGTACTTGTTGAAGCGACCAGTTAGAGTCTGATCATTGTCAAACTAGTAGTCGATTTATTAGTGAATATGTGATGGATAAATTTCAAGATTCTATTAGGATTTACACCCTAAATAATATTCAAGATAACATACACCGTGAATTTAAAATTTTTATATCCTATCATAAGGTATGGCTACCTAGAGAATAAATACAAAGATTGGCACACAGAGACTCAATAGAGTCATTTAAATTACTATAACAATTTTATTATGTTTTATAACGGTATAATCGATGTATAATCACATATATAGAAACAGATAAGAATGATGATTTTTTATATTTTCTTATGGCATTGGGCACATCGATTAGTAGCTTTCGTATATCAATTTGGCCAGTGATTGCTACTGTGGCATATTCTTGAAAGATACATATTAGGAAACTATGTTTGTTGTAGTAGTTCTAGATGGAAATAATCAAATTTATCCTGTAACATTTAGAATGTGGGACTTCAAAAATGATACATCATGAGAATGATTCTTTGAGAAACTATAAGATGCACTTAAATATATTTTAAATTTAGTATTTATGTCAGATCGACATGATAGCATCATCAAAGGGATAAGAAAAGTATTTCCTTACTGTTACCATGGTTTTTATTCCTACCACATTGAAGGGAATCTCAAAGTAAAATATAAATTCAAAAATTATAAAAAAATATTTTTTTGTTAGAATTTTATCTTACTACTAAGGTTTATATTTATAGCGATTTTAAAAAATATATGAATAAATTGAGGTCGATATACCCAGATGCTACTAATTATTTACAGAATAAACTAGAGTTTTATAAATGGGCCAGATTCATTTTTCAATAAAGCGGTATGACATAATGACAATTAACATCACAGAAAGTATCAATGCTTTACTGAAAGATGCACAAATTCTTCCAATTATAGTCTTGATGGATTAGATACGATTTGTGTTGCAGTATTGGTTTTATGAGAAGCGAGAAGAAACTAGTAAATATGATAAAGACACTCTAACTCAAGCAGCAGCAGATAAAATTAGAGAAGAAAATTATTCATCGTTTATATTATAAGTGTATCTTGATTTCTGATATGAGTTTGAAGTGATAAATAGATTCGAAATTATTGTAGTTGATCTAAACACAAATACATGTCAATGTCAACGCTTTAATTTATAGCAACTACCATATACTCATGCAATGACAGTAATTAGACATGTATGAGGTTGGTATGGGGACTTTTATTCTAAGTATTATATAAATGCACACTTCTAACAACATATGCATAGGAAATTCACCTAGTTAAAGACTAAAATTTCTAGGAGGTTCCATATGAGGTGTATACTACTATTGTCAATCCACCAATAAGCCGCATTTCATCTAGTCGACTAAGAAATCAATGCATCCTATGTATAGGAGAGAAAACAATTATTCGCAAATATTTTTGTTGTAAGCAATACGGACACAATTGGGTAATATGTAAAAATCTATTATATTGTAATGAAAATGAATGACTATATGTTGTATTTTCTTATATCTTATTTATTTGTGATATGTAATTTTATATTTTGTTTAATATGTTATATTATATTTTACTAGTTTAGTATAAAAGAAAATTTTATTAAATATTATTAATAATTTAAATCAATTAACAACTAATAATTTATTGTTAGTAAACTAGTAAATATCAATTGTTTAGTAGTATTATATTAAAATATTATCCATTTATTATTTTATTATTTATTAAATATTTTATACTTATTATTAAATAATTGTTATATATATATATATTATTAATATTATGTAATTAATTAATAATTAATTATTTTAAGAAGATTTAACTTTATATTTAATTTTTAATTAATATGTATGACTAATATTTAATTGCTTTATTATTAAATAATTAATATGTTTTAATGTGTGTACTTTAATTAACAATTGATTATTTGTTGACTTTATTTTAAGAATAAATTAATTATCTAATTTAATTTTTAAATAGTACGTTAAATTTAATTAATTAGTAAATAAATAATAATTATTTTCTTAATTATTAAATAAAGTGTAAAAATATAGTAATCTAACTAATACAAAATAAGTATCATTAATATAATAGTCCCACATACAAATCAAGTGCCATCTTTATTCTAAAAAATAACCTATGCTCAGAAATAAAATTTTATCGTCGATCCAATATAATATACTCTATGAATTTACATGTAAAAACTTCACAATTTGCACTAAATGTAATATGTTTAGTCTTCTAGATATCATCTATCATTTCGCAATAATCTAAATTCAATGCCTCAAATCGATCCATCATATTATGCTCAATACGCTGCATGTTATCTCTTATATCATGGTAATATGAAATTATCGCATCTAATTGATTCATTATGCTCCTTCTGAAGTCATCGTCATAATAAGGTACTGGTAGAGGTGAATGATAATGTGACGGTGAAGAAGTATAATGTGGCTAAGATGTGGGTGAATAATGATCGATAGTCCGGGAGAATAATATGACGGATATGTAGGTGAATACTGATATAACTGTGTAGGGTATAATGTGGTGATGGCATCAAAGAGTAATGCGGCATAGGTATGTGCAAATAATGTGGTGAAGGAGTAGAAAAATAATGCTGTAAAGGTACAAATGAACAATGCGAGATGAAATCGGAAAATAATAAAGCATGGGCACATGTTGTGATGGTAATACAAACGAATAATTTGACTATGTATACTGCGACACATAAACACATATGTTTAAATGAAATATCAATACATTACTTAACGATTGAAAAAATTAAATTGTATTACATTAATAATTTTTACCTGTATATAGGAATCTTCAACTGGAGTCTATGTATCATAAGTCCTACCCATAAGCAAACTACCATTATATGTGTCATATGACTGAATAACTTGAAGTAAATATACTACATACGGTAAATTAGTCTTGTAGGAATCAAGTTATAACATATTAAGTACTAACGATTTATGAAAAAAAAATATATTGATAAATTTTTACGAACAAATGCTTATAAACAATCTTCTGACCAAGAGATCATTTAAAATTTTTTCACCGTAGGATCCATGAGATATTATTACTAATATGTACTGCAATATGATATTATAATTTAAATACGGTCTCATAAATCCAAATCTATATATATATAAAAATGTTAGTACAATAAATTGCTACAAAATAAATAACAATTCCAATTTTTGTATAACTACCTGAAATGTAATAGGTATTCCAACAATATTGTACTTCTTTATAAAATTTTTGCCAAATGTCTTTAAATACGATGCATCCTTTTTATATTTAGTATACTGTACAGGAATCAATTGTCGTAGCGATTGAATTATGTAAAAAAAGCTGACA